>CAUYPO010033898.1:0-11966 GCA_963574435.1 Cheirogaleus major
AGAATAGAGTTTCTATGCCAGAGTAGTTAATAAAGTCTAAAACCAGAGTAGTAAGATTAGGTATAAAATAGGGTCAGAGAATTAGAGTTTAGGATAAATGTCGTCACCTTTCGGACCACATAGAAATCTCTAAGACAAACGCCAGGGACCGCACGTTTTTGGGCAAACTGCACGTTATTTAAATCATCGTAACTACAGATCATAATGCACTTCAGGTGTTGTTTTTCAATAATTATAACATTTTTACAAAAACGATTAAACAACTAATTAAACAATTAAAGTTCCCAGTACTTTTTTAACGTACGGTACCGCGTAAAACATTTTCCTCTGTGAAGAGGGACCAAACAAAATTTACGAAAGTATCTAGATTCGCTCCTTTTTTCCACGGGCGGCACAAACTCTGCGGGCTCCTGTAGGAAATTTTTTCTTTCCACTCGCTGGAATCCACGTAGGTTCATGCTGCTTCCTATCCCCTGACAACCTTTTGGGTGGATCCTTACGAGGCGCTCTCCTTGCACCCCCAGGGGAAGGGCTGGACAGATTTGAGAACACTCGTGAGCGGTCCTTAACAGATGGCGCGAAACACGAGAAAACTCGTGAGTTGTGACGAGCATAAGTAATGAGGCAATCGATTAGTTCTCTAGTAAAGAATTCGCCTTGAGTTAGCATGTAGTGTATGTTCAGGGCAATTAGGCTAGGGGGCATGAGATGTGATGCCTACTCTGGGGGAGCTTCCTGGATTGGGAACTGGGAGCAGTAACAAAGTAGCAAGGGATGAGACTCAGAGGAAAGGTACACCAGGTAATAGCTGTGAGCAGTCTGTGCGTGGAAACGGGCAAGGCTCACGGACAGAGGATGATGTCTTAGCCTTTAACAAAAGGTAACCACAAGCTTATGCTTGAAGGACATGAAGACATGTATATAGATGAAGGGGGGAGAGAAGGCATTCCAGGTAGGAAGGGCTAGCCACCGAGAATGTGTCAGGTGTGAGGGCAAATATAATGCCTACACAATGTTATAAAAACTCTCCAATCCTCAATTTCCTGCTCCCAGAATCCACGTTTATTCAGGTAGCAAGGGAGATCTCCAGCGGGTCTAAATCAGAAATTGTCTTTTTCTGCACCGTTGCCGTTGGCTGTTGGAGGGTGGGCATGGCATTTAGTTCTGCCAGTGAGAAATAAGAGAAATTTACTTTATTTCTTAATCAGAATGGGCAAACTTGGTTGGCCCAGCCACTTGTCCTTTTGGCTTTTCCCCTTTGTTTTCCTTATAAAATGGACTGATTTCTGAAGGAGCAGTAGCTGACTTGTAACCATTTTGACAAGCGATGACGATGAGAGCCAAAACGCTAGGTTCTGTTGAGCAGACAGGTAGAAAGATCCTGGGTCTTTGTCATTATCATTGAGCAGCTACCCTGGCTTAGCATGCCTAACTCCAGACTTATTTCATGAGAAAAAAAAAACCCAACTATTTGTAGCAAAAATTTAATCGTTTTTTTGTTGTTGTTACTCACAGCCAAACAGCTCATAACAGACACATACTTGAGAAGTTGTCACAAGGGACAGTGAGACAGTTGAGTGGGGAAAAGGCCAAAGAAGTTTCCGGTGAAAGGGCAGATTAGGTGCCTAGACCATGGTCCTTTTGAGAACAAAACACTGGATAAAATATAGAAAAAATATTCTTTAATTACATTTACTTATTGGCAAGAAGGGCTATTCAGACACCATAGGCCACGTTGTACCTCGGTGCCCTGATGATAAAGTCCACAGAGAACACTCAAAACAGGCTTTTTTCCCCTCTTAAGGGCATTAACCACACCATGGGAACTTGAGCACTGGTTTTTGTGAGACTGTGAAATTCAAGGAAGAGGAAAAAAACATATTGGAAGCCACCTAAAGTGAGGGTCTGATAAGAAATCTCTGATATAAAGCTGGGCTCCCCAAGGACTCTCCACTCAGTGTATGTACAGCATCAACTACAGATAGATCTACCTCCCCTTGCTCTTTGGAAAACTATAAGAAAAATGTCTAGTCCCAAACTTTGGTATTTAGTAGAAGAAAAATATACTCTTTGATATTTGTAACCACAATTCAGTTTGTGACCCAAATGGATGGCCAAAATTCCAAGCTGAGAATTCAATTGAAAGTGCCCCTAGATGACTGAGTGGAACAAAGACAAATTATTTCTGGAATAACTTACATTCAAACCAGGTATTGACAAACTTCCATAGATATAGTTCCAAGGTATAAGAGCAGTTTGCAATTAAAAAAAAAAAATAAGGAAGTAAACCGTCCTATGTGAGAAAGGAAACTCAAACCTCACATCCTGGAATTATAGGACACAGAATGAAGTATGTTAATATATTACAGTATATGAAATCTCAACAAATTTGAAAAAGTACAAAACAGATTATACACATCTGAACAAAGGATTAGTAACTCATAAATGACCAGCTGAAGAGATTATCTAGGAAGCAGCCCAGAGAGACAGAGAGACAAGAATATCAAAGATAGGTCAAAATATGGCAGAATGAACAGAAAAAGTCTAACATATGTGTATGTACATATTTAGCTGAACTTTTTAGAATAAGAGAGAGAATGAGGCAGACGAAATATTGGAAGATATTATTGCTGAGAACTTCACAGAAATGAAAGATACCAATAATATTCAAGAAATAAGTTCTAAGCAGGTAAATAAAAAAAAATCACTTATAGATGCATCATAGTAAAACTGAAGAACACCAAAGTCAGCCAGAGAGTTATATGCCTTTGGAAAGACCACTCTTAGCATGACAACATGACGTTGGCTTCACTCCCCAGGAAGGTAGCATGCCTCTGCAGCTCAGACTGGGGAAGGCTGGTCCAGATGCAGGCAGGCCAGGTGCTTGCTGCAGCTGTTTTCCCAGAGAGCAGGGTGGGGCAGCTTAGCTAAAGCTATGTCCTCCCGGGCACCGTGCAGGCATAGAGTGTCAGGGTCATGGCTGCTCCGTGGGCTGAAGGTTGGATTTAGGTAGGTGAGGCACTGGGTTGGCTCAGGAAGTGGAGGGCATAGCTACTCTGTCAGCTCCGGCATGGCTTCTCCAGTGAGGTGCAATGCTTGGTCCGTAAAGTGGGGGGTGAGAAGGGGAGGTGCCACGTGGGCTTGGGTACTGTGGTTGTGTGTGCCACCGTGTGTTCAATGGAAAACTTTACTGGGGCCTCTCACAGGCTCCCAATCCAGGCAGGGAGTGCATTTTTGGGGGTTGTCCGTCCACTATGGATTGGAGTAAGAGGCCTGTGGGAAGGGGAGATTGATTTCCCTGTCCTTGATGGGCAGCATTACTGGGTGCCTATGGTGTGTGATGCATATTACATACGTGTAAATACATGTATTAAATTGTGACATGTCATATAATTATAATCCAGACACATTAAGGACATTTAATTAGTTGTATTTTCCAAGGAGTCCACCAAATGTCTTTTGACTAGTAACATTGAATTACTGTTGATTTTCTTTTTTCTTTTTAAACTTGATAAGCTTAGTGGGAGTCTACCTATTCTAACTCTTATTTTGCCCTGTTTGGAGTCTTCCTGTTGTGCTCTCAGCCTCCTACAATTTTGCTTCAAAGTACTTTAGAGTATACACTCAGTGATTTATTATGTTCCATAATGTGTTTCTCACTGAGTGGATTACAAACGGGCACGGTAAAGTCAGAAGTTTATCCGTTTGGCTATCACTGTATTGTCTTAGGGCCTGGCATATTTCAGGCACCAGAAAATATTTTTTTGAATAACTGAATAGATGCACAGAGTTCTTTTTTCATACCGAGTGTGTTCAGGTTTTGTTAGAAAACAGAAGTCACTCTAGTGTTCTGGGTCGGAAGAAGTTAGCGCAGAGCATTGGAAGGGCTCTGGGAGGGAAGGTCTGGAAGATTAATTTTCAGCACATTTGAAAGCACAGGCTTGCGGGCGAGCCCCTGGTCAGTGGTCCTAGTTGCACGGAGCACTGACGTGAGTTACTCTCGGGGGAATGGCTGGAGCCACTGGAAACTTCTGTTAATGATCTCAGCTGCCTGCTTCTAGCAGGTGATTCCCGAGCGTGGCGTTGAAAGCCCAGGATGGCTGCCAGCAATGACCTCAGCTGCCTGCAGACAGCTGCTGCTGAGAAGAACGACTTCTTCCCCTCAGAATCTCGTGCATGCCTCATTGGCAGACTCTAACCTGGAATGACACCGAAAGAGAATTCTGGGAAAGGTAGTTCCACAGCGTAGGTGGGGATGAGGCTGTCAGGTGGATGAAAGGCAAGGCAGCTCATGGCGCCATCAGGAGGGGCTTTTTAGAGGAGCCTGTGGCTTCCATAAAGGGGGGACTTTTTTTAATTTCTATTTTTAAAACTGATCCACCCCTATGTGCTACGGCAGGGCTGGCTGGCTAAGCAACACAGAATCACACCCCTCTTCCACCTGGCCGCTTTCCCCAGTTCCCCTTGCAGATAGTTGGGACCACGCCACTAGTTCTTGCCGACGCACTGTGGGCAGAAGCGATGGTATCTATTCTGAGACTCCGAGGTGGTTGAGTGTCAGGCACTCAGTTTTCTAGGATCACTGTTTTGCCTGTTTTCTGGCTGAGCACAGAGCAGCCAGTGGAAGGATTTGAAGAGATCCTGGGACTCAGTGGAGGAGTCACGAATGGAAGAATCTGGGATTTTGTCATTACTTGGACTAAAGCTGCTGATTAGAAATAACTAAATCGTTTAGTGTAACGAGCAGTGAAGTTTTGGGATTGCTTGTTACAGCAGTTGGCCAACCCTATGTGCTTAAGAAGCACTTGATAATAAGTGAATAAAACAGAAAGGCTTGTCCTGCCTTTCACAAAGTCCACCGGGATGGCTGTGTGGGAGGAGTGGCCCGACAGGCAGACTGTCCTAGCGGACTAGTTTGCTTCTTCCTCTTTACGACTGCTTGCACACTCTAATGTTGTTTAAAGTTATGGCAAGGCTAGTTTGGTAACTATGAATACTTAGAAAAGATCTCCCATTGTTAGAAATTAACAGGTCTTTATGACACAACGCCGTGATCAAAACTTTGTAGAAAAATTCATAGAAGAGGTTAACAGAGGTGTCACCCCTAAGCATAACGAGTCTGCTTGATTAAAACCCAGGACTCCTGTTAGTGCTCTCAGAAGTTTAGTAGTTCCTGCTTGACAACCTGAAAATAAGTGAGGGCCCCCGGGGTCCCTGTGACACACCTGGATCTTTAATCTTGTGGCAGAGTCAGGTACTGGAAGTTATCCAGATCATTTTTCTCTTATATGCCTTTGAATCCTTCTATTACTTTAATCCTAGCAGCACAGATACAAATGATGGCCAACAATAACAAAGCGATGGGCACTATATCAAGTGCTTTTTATGCACCATGAGCTGATTAACCACACACACTTAAACACTACCCACCATTAGCATATTCCAACTTTATTAGTGAGGCAACGGATGTTCAGAGAGCTTAAGAAACATCTCCAAGGCCACACAGCTATTTAATACTTTTCTTTGATCTATACAACCATTTCTGCATCTGTTGGTAATTTGTCTGAAACATAACCTGTAGAAAGAAGTTTTTATATGCTTTTTGTTCCAGGTTGGGCTATTTTCTTTACTAAAAACTGTACCAAAAAATGAGTTATTCCTTCACACATTCAGCAAGAAATCTCTCTTGATTTCCAATTCGTTCATTTTACATTCATTTCCTCAATTCTGCATACGACATTCATTACAGAATCTGTTTCCTCATTGCTTTTAAAATCAGAGACCATTTGATCAAATTGGTCTCCCTGGTAAGAGAACTGGAAAATGTTACCTCAAACCTTGCATATCATTTCAGCATCTTAAAACTAGAAATTAGAAAGATTTCCTTAAATGAGTTTTATTTATTATAACCATAAGGTTCAGTTACACATCTATGAATATTACTCATGTCAAGCTTTCAAAAACTGAAAACTAAAGTGAGAATTTTCAGTTTTAGATATAAGCTATTTCTCTGTTTCTTTGCTTCAACAACAGCTGCTGTTGTGAATACAATTGCTTTTATTATTCCTCTTGCCACAATAATTTATTAAGTGCCCATTATTTCCACGCACCGTACTAGGTACTGACGTACAGCACTAATCTCTAAAACAACGTCGTAGATTATTATACCTGCTTTACAGGTGAGCAAGCTGAGGCTAAGGGAGGTTAATCCATGGGCTAGTGTCAGAGGTCAGATTTGAATCTGAGTTCAAATCCTGCTACCACGCTGCCTCTCCCGAGTCATTTATAAAGGCACATCTGAAACGCATCCAATCTACTTCCTCGGAATCAAAGAGAAATGCTCAGCCATGCATTTAAGGAGTTGTATGTAATATCACGGGCTTCCAAACACACATACAGTTTTTTGCCTCTGTGTTCTCTCCTCCCGGTGAACTGCCTTTGCAATCCTTTCCTGCTATTCAGGTCCTGGTCGGCTGCTAACACCCAAGCTATACCTTTTTGAAGTGGTAGCAGATATATGCTAACCAGGTAGGTATGTCTCTTAGAAAGCCTCCCTAGATTGCTTCTGTGTAGGTGCCTGCTCAGATGAGCCTTGATGGGGAGAAGCGCTGATCTGGGGAGTGGAAAGGAAGATCCAACAGATGAGGCCGCCAGCTCAGCAGACAGGCATCAGAGGAGCGTGCAGAGTTCATTTCAGCTGCAGGGCTTCCCTGAGGACTGTCAAGAAAAGCTATGGCGTCCACCTCTAACAATAAACAGTATCGAACCCATGAGCATTACTGCTTTATCTCTATAGTTTTGTGGAACAGAAAAGGAGAAAAAAAGCTGGAAGAGAAAAATGAAGGTTGACCCAATAAAATTAGAGGCCTTATGTTAAAATTAGAGAGTGACTCTATTTCCTATTGGGTGGCTGCTTAACTTTCTTTTTTCATTGTTACCAGAGAAATGCCTTTGCTCATATTCAGCCTGGAAAAGGTGATACCCCGATGATGAGCCTTAGAGTCGGAGAGGAATTAACATATGGCTTGTTAGAACAGTGATGCTACACGCTGGAGTCACCTGGGAAGCCTCCCATCTGGGTTGCCTATTGAGATTCTGATTTAGTTGGTCTGAGCGTGGGGAGTTTTAAAAGCCCTCCATACATTTCTAATGTGCAGCCAAGGTTGAGAAACGGTGAGCAAACAGGCTAGCCTTGGGAGCCTGGGTCTCCACGGTGCAAATCCTCAGTATTTGTAAGGTGGGATGACTTGAACAGCCACTCTTGTTACTTTCCTCTTACAACATTTCTTCATGGTGTTTTCTTTTCTTTTCTTTTCTTTCTTCTCTAAGGAACCCAAGGGCATGGAATGAGAAAGCAAGTCAGCCTTAAAAAAGAGTCTTTCTGGGAAAAAGCACCTTTCTGGGAAATGGGTTTTCTAAACTAGGTAAGAATTTATTCTCTGATCTGGCTGGTTGGCAAACGAACAGATTAGAGACAGTGGAAAAGTTAGGGAGAAAACACAGCACAGTAGAAAAAGATTAACTTGGAATCAAAACACTTGGATTTGTTTCTAGCTTTGCTGCTTAGCGTGTGACTGAGTCTTTCCCCTTATCAGCAGAATAAGAAAATTTGAGTATTTGATCCCTAAAGTATTTTTCAGTTTAGAAAAACTATTTTTAGGGGAGCAGGGGAGGAAGTGTAATTGGAGTTGAAGGAAGCAACGCTTGGGCAGGCTTCAGTCCCTTCTTTGGAGTCTGCTGGTTTGCAGAAAGCTGGGGAAATCCTGTTTCTCCCAGAACTTTCTTAGTCTCAGTAGGTGGTGGAACCTCTCGGAAAGGTTTCTGGTCCTAGGTAGTAGCTGGAGTTTTGTTACTTAGTTTACGTCGGACTCTGACTTTTCTCTGGCCTGTCTGGAATTTCTGCTCTTGGGTAGGATCGCTTTACTGCCGTGATAACCTCTTCTCTCGTGGGGACCCCTTCCCCTGTGTCCACCTGGCTTTTCTCCACTGCCATTCCCACTTCCGGACGCCTACATTGTCCTGCTTGACCATTCCTGGTGCTCAGTGAGGTCCGGTTGATGCCAATGGGGTGCTTTTCTTTGGGTCCAGGGAATGGCTCAGAGGTGAGGGAGATGCAGGGGCTGGAGAGGGCAGTGGTGCCATCTGAGAGCCAGTGGATTTAGCCACTTCTATGTCCTCCTCTCTCATGAGACATAGGGATGACTCAGTTAAGGAATAACATCCCCCCCCTTCTTCCTAGGCTTTCTGTACTTGCTTGGGAGAAGTTTACTCTAGGGTACTGACCTCACTTTGAACCCTGCCAGGATTGCAGTCCAGAAAGAGAAGTGGAAACATTTTAGAGATTTAGAGGAAGAGAGAAGGGTAGAGATTTTCTTTACCTGGTGAAGGTGGGAAATGATTACAATCTACCTAGTGATTCTGAAACCTTCTTGTACATTGGAATGCGGGGGGGAAGCCCTTCAAAACCTACATAGTTGTTGCTCAGCTCTTTCCCCCAACCCATCCCAATTTAACTGGCATGGAGCCCACTGAAATACGCTGTTGGTGAGCCGGGGGGCGGGCGTTTAAAGTCTCTCCAGGTGATTCTAATGGGAGCAAATTTAGGAACAAGTGATCTGCGATTTTTTGCACACTGTAGAAAGACAGCGTATACTACGGAAATGTGCAGTGCCGCTCTGAGCAGTGGTCGCACGCAGATGCCAAATGCATGCACGGTGCCCTCAGACAGCAGCCTGGTGCCGAGTGGTGGAGCTCGTGGGCCTGGGGACAACATGCAGATTTCTCCCAGAAGGTTAACACTGCTACTAGAAAAGTAAGCGAGACTTACTCTCAAAGCCTGTAAGAGCAATATGAGTGAGTGTTTGAGGCCGGACTTCAGATGGGCTCTGCTACCTTAAGGGCGGCTCAGGAGCCAGAAGGCCCACTCGCTGCTGTGTTCTGGTCTAGACTTCTTGGATGCAACTGAGGAGCATGAAAAGCACAAAACAAAAACAAGACGGCATAAAGGCAAGATGGAGAACGGTTTCTATGAGGAGGAGAAACATCCTTAATCTCCAAAATATTTAAAAATACTCCCCGAAGTAGCTGTGAAATCACAAATACACTCATAGCGGGGCGTTTGGATTCTAGGGGGTATAAAGAGGAAGGAGACCTGAGTCCTGGCTTTAGAGACGTCCCAGTTTGGTGAGTGGTAGGCGCACGACCCTATTTCTAGTTCGAGGAACCCTGTGATATGATGACAGAACGCAGAGCACTATGGGAATTTAGGCCCATCAATTCATGAGTGGATAATCAAAATGTGGTATATGCCCACAATGGAATATTACTCAATTTTAAGAAACGACAGCGAGCTAGCACCGTTTATGCTATCCTGGATTAAGCTTAAGCCCGTTATCCAAAATGAGGCGGCACAAGATCAGGGAAATGGGCTCCACATGTACTCGCCATCAAATTGGTACTGACTGATAAAAACTGTGGTGCTCAAAGGGTGGTGGTGTTCACCAGGGTTTGGGGGGTGGAGGGGAGACCCACATCTTAGAGATGTGGCGAGCATTGTCGGGGGGGAAGGGCATACCTCTAACCCTTCTTAGGGAGAGGCAAAGATATAAAATATAACCAAAATGTAAAACCCCAAAAAACACCAAAAACTTTTATCGGGTGTCCGGCAGGTGGGAGGGGGGAGGAGGGATTGGGTGTATACTTACATAATGGGTGCGATGCGCACCACCTGGGGGATGGACACGCTTGAAGCTCTGACATGGCGGCGGGGGGCGGGATGGCAAGGGCAATATATGTAACCTTAAAAATATTTGTACTCTCATAATATGATGAAATAGAAAGGAAAAAGAAAAAGAGAGAGAATTTAAGGGCGGAAAGCAAATGCGAAGTGGAGAATCAGAAGGAGGAAGTGGCCTTTGGGCTTCTGTCTCTGAAGGAAAACAGGACGTCCACAGAGCTGGCTGCAGAGGGCAGGGGTTATGCCTCTCCTCCAAGGCCACTCACCCGTCCGCTCACAGCAGGAGAGTCTGAGCCTGTTGGAAGCTCTTAGAGGTATTTAGGGCAGAGTTGTATTAGGATCCTCTCCGTGCTTTCGGAAGAGGACTGGGGTGTGGGAGGAGATTTGGCAAAGAGGGTTATGTCAGGAAACAACTTAAGGGGCTTGCAATGTTCAGAAGAGAGACTGTGGGGACTTCACAGCAGCAGAAGCAGATGGGGTCAGGAACTACTGAAGGTCGGGCTCGAGGGCAGAGGCCAGCTGGACGGGGCTGTCAGGGTGAGAGCATCCTGAAGAAAGGGCTCGGGGAAGTAGATCTGTTGGAAAAGATTCTTCCAACAATAGTGATGATAACTCACAGTGACCGGGCACTCGCCGGGCACGGGACGCTTGGTAAGGATCTTGCATGTATTACGTAGGAGGGGGGGATTTTTATCCCCATCCATGGATGAGGCAGTAGAGGTCCAGAAGTTAATAACTCCCTGAGGTCATCGTTTGCAAGTGGCAGAGGTAGGACTTGAACCCAGATCTCTGTCTCCAGAGCGAAGCCTTCTCAACCAGAGACAAAGCAGCCCCCCAGGGCGGTGAGCAGCTGTGTTATCACTCTCTGAAGTTTTAAAATAAAGATAGAAGGGGCACAGGGAGGAGTCACTTCCTGCCAGTGGAGGCTGCTCAGCATCTGGCAAGAGGAGGACTGGAAGGCAGAAGGAGCCAGGCTGAGGCTTGGAGCAGCAGGTCTCGAAGTGAGGTCTCTGCATCCGAAGGCACGAGTGTCACCTGGGAACTGGATAGAAATGCGAATCCTGGGGCCCCACCCAGACCTGCTGAACCAGAGACTCTGGGAGTGGAGTCTGCGATCTGGGTTGTCACGAGCCTTCTGGGCGACGCTGGTGCCGCTCGGAAGAAGAGCTTTCCTCTCCCGGTCCAGCCCAGGTGCAGGCTCAGGTAGGCGGGCAGAAGCGGGGCCAGCCCAGGCGCAGGCTCAGGTAGGCGAGAAGAAGCGGGGCAGCCCAGGCGCAGGCTCAGGTAGGCGAGAAGAAGCGGGGCAGCCCAGGCGCAGGCTCAGGTAGGCGAGCAGAAGCGGGGCCAGCCCAGGTGCAGGCTCAGGTAGGCGAGAAGAAGCGGGGCCAGCCCAGGTGCAGGCTCAGGTAGGCGAGCAGAAGCGGGGGCAGCCCAGGCGCAGACCGAGGGGCTGCAGCGCGGCCCAAGCCCGGCTTGGCAAAAGGCAGACAGTGGCAGACGTTGGCTTTAGGTGACAGGGAAGGATGGCTTGTCCCCCAAGGCTGTGTCCGGAAGGTCCTGTCCTTTCTCTCCAGGTGCGTGGGGTCTGGGCTTCCTGCCCGCGCCTCTCCCTTGCCAGGGGACGTGACTGCCACAGCTGCCAGCCAGCTGGAAGGCGCAGTGCGGGTGCGAGCTCCAGAGGAAGGAGGAGATGCTGGGAAAGTTCAGGGAGTGGACACAGCAGAGGTGGCGCGTGTGGCAGTCGCCCAGAACGTGAGCATCAGGAGGGCTGAGGGCCCTGTTCCCCGGAGCCAGCTCCTCACCATCCACGCGCTCGCGCACCCTCCCTCCCCTCTTTCCCCACCCAGAGGTTGACATTCCCCACGACCAACCGGGAGTGCCCGGCAGGAGCCAGCCCTGGCAGAACCCAGGTGGAACCCTGGCGGAACCCTGGCTGAGCTGCCAGCAGGTGGGGAGGGCGGGATGGGGAGAGCACAGGTGCGGAGGGCGTGGCTGGCGTCCCTGGGGGAGTCTCCGCTATTGCTGCTCTCACCTGTCCCATGCCATTTGGTAGAAAACGGGGAGAGACAAAATTGTTTAAAAAAAAAAAAAAGACATTAATTAGGCCCGGCGCGGTGGCTTATGCCTGTCATCCTAGCACTCTGGGAGGCCAAGGCGGGAGGATCGCTCAGGGTCAGGAGTTTGAAACCAGCCTGAGCAAGAGTGAGACCCCGTCTCTACTAAAAATAGA
>CAUYPO010033902.1:0-45000 GCA_963574435.1 Cheirogaleus major
TTTCTATTACTTTTCATGGGTAATGTGAAATAACAATAGTTTTAAGTCATTATTTCCCTTGTTTTGTTTAAACATCAGCCAACAATGAATTCTTTATCTCTGTCAATCTCAATTAGAGACAACAAAACAAAAATACACACACAGATGTACATATATATGTATGTATATATGCATATATTTATAAGTTTACTTATATATTTATATTTATATTTATATATATTATATATATTTATATATTTATAAGTTTATTAATTTAAATGTTTGTTAGTGCATGCTAATGAAAAAAATTTTGCTTAACAAAAAAATCTAATTAATTTGTTATAGTAAAAAAAATTTGTTCTGAAAAAAATTAAAATCCATACTTAGAAGTATACATTTCATAATGTGTTGATAATAAATGCATATTACCTATAGAATAACTGTTAGATCTTGAAGCATGTGAAAAAGTGAAAAAAGGTAAAGTGATATGGATAATATTAGTTTGGAGATGTTGAAGGCTACTTAGGTAGGTAATAAATAGAAATATCTTAAATAAATGACAGACATCTTAAATGAGGCATATGTGTAAAGGAACATTTTAAGCATAGAATATAAAGGCAAGGTTATGTAAATATTATTCAAGAACCCACAGTTATGTTCTAATGTTTATTTTTCTTCTCCTTGTTTGGTGTTAGAGAACTCACGTAGACCAAAAGTGGATGTGGTGAGTCTTTCTTGGCAAAGGAAGAAACACTAGAATGTAAATCCTCCAGAATGCTCTAAGGGAATTAGGTAGTGTTTTCATGCATGCAAATGTAACTACCTCCTAGAGAGTAAAGAGATCATGAAGAGGAAGGACAAGATCTTTCTTGTAATATTTGCTAAAATCTCATTGCATAGACTTTGTTCAAGTTTTCAGTTTTCCCAGAAGAAGCTATTATCCATTTCCTTTAAATTCAAATATACTGCTCAAAATTATAAGATTTTCTGGCACTTTTTATTAAAAATCAAAGTGTGCTATCATACCCAGACACTGCAATATCTTAAAGGTCATATATATCTAGGTTGCCAAATATTCTTAAATGTATACATATTGATCATTTTCTTGAATTTAACATATTCTTAAATATAACCATAAGGGATTATATTTATCCAGAGGAGTTTTATTCCTGGTTCATAAATTTCATATAACCATGCAACCATGTAGCATTATTACATTAATTTTCTTTGAAATATTTTAAAGAAATGTTTTCTAATTTGTCAAATATCCACAGTGGGTATGTTATATAGGCATGACCACCCCTAATTTTGTCTTCATGGTAAAAATAGCCAATGTTATATTTAACTTCATCGGATGTGAACTAATTTTGTTTGCTTTTGTGATGTCTGATTTAGCATATGCTGATGAACAAGTATTGCTTACTATACTATAACATGTGAGGAAAGGCTTCTTAAAGAAAAGCTATCATTAAAATTATTTGGAAATATAATTTTCATAATTTGTCAATAATAAATCTATAGAGCCTAAAAGTATTGGTTCTTAATGGACCACTGAAAAGAAAGCAAACTTATTTGCAGTAAATTAGTTGGGAGAGGTTTAGGTCTCAAATTTTAATTTAATGTAAATGGTGCATTCAGTATGCAAGGCACTATCACTTGAACAATCTTGAAAGAGGTAAAAAAAGAAGTCTCTCTGTTCAGGAAATAGCACGTTAAAAAGCTGTGTCTAGCCTAGTTATGCCAGTAAACCAGTATTATGTGTATGTTTGCAGACCACCTCGGTGGATGAGATGTATTATAATCAGGGTGTTTATCATACATAATTACTAAACAGGAGCTGTATTATAGGGCACTGACAAGCATGGATCTGTAGTTTCAGATTTATGTCATTTTAGGTTCCTAAGCAGAGCTTGTTATGTAGTAAACCAGCAGAAGCAGATGGACTGCCCTCCAGAGTACAATAGAACAATGCAGGATTTTATAGGGGAGAAATTTTCCTCTAGCAAAACCACAGAAATACAGGCAGCTGGAGAGACAAATCCCACAATTGACCAGAAAGAACTATTGGTCACATTTGAAATCTACTTGATATATATTAAACCTGACAACCAAGATACTTTTGGGAGAAGAGAGAGAGAGAGAGAGAGAGAGAGAAGAGGGAGGGAGAGAGAAACTTCTCTTGTTTAAAGACTGACACAAACTAGGCTCTATTGAATAATATACTGGATATAATAATTGAAAATACAAACTCTAAATCCAATTCTGGTAAATGTGTGACACTTTGGACACATTTGTCTATCTCTCTTCCAAAAAATTAAATAATAGCAATACTTCCCATAGAGTTGCAATGAGGAGTAAGTGTAGTGAAGATTACATGGTAAACTCTATATATTGTTGGCTATTATTATCATTCTGATATTGTTGATGGGGAAAAATCTCTGAGAGTTTAAGAGACTTGCTCAACATTATCCAGCTAGCAAGTCATAGAGTAAAAGGCAGATAACAAAATGCCTCAGTCATGTGATGCTGCATAACAAATCACCCTAAAATTGAGTGACTTAAAAACAATTTATTATTTTTCATCATTCTTTTAGTTGAAGAGGTGATTCTGCTGATCTCACTTGGGCTCACCTTGCAATGCATTTTCCTGCAGGGTCAACATGGGGTGAGCCTTGGACAGAACAGCTGAGATGGAAAGGCCTGTCTTCTCAATACTGTTTCCATGGCTGCTCCATAGTATGTTTTTCTGAGGCCACCAGCACCCAAAGACCTTATAACACCCCGACTTGCCTCACCTTTACTGATGTCACATTGACCAAATCAGGACACCTGGTTAACACCAACTCAGCGTGAGAGGGGACTACTCAAGAGTTTGGACACTGGGAGGTTGTGATTTATTGGAGGCCATTGGAGAAACAATTATTCACATCCATGTATCTGAAAATCCTTTGAGTTTTTAAATTTACTTTTTGATTATATTAACTTCAGCTAAGAAATTTTTCAAAATATAAAATGATCACATACATGTTGTTAGAATAAAGAACCTCTGTATGTATGTGCGCACATGCACGTGTTTACAAGCATGAATGTTATAGGAAGGAGTATGGCTGAAAATGGAAACTTATTGAAACAATAGTCTTTAATAAAATTGAAAACTTAATTAAATGTGGATAAATAATGGTCTCAAAGTTTCTGGAACACCAAGTGATAAGAATAATAAGCCTGTGAAAAGTAGAAATTTATTCAGAAAACAGGTACACGAAGGTGAAACTTCCCTATCCCATCAGTCTGCTAATTTGTTACCTACTGATGGATATTTGGTGACACGTGTTTGTAAGGCAATGGATGTTAGCTATTGCACTGAATTTTTCAACCATCTGGATAGAGTAAAAAATATTGCATATATATTTTTGAAAACTGTTCCTGTGGTTAGTCAGGTACATCTTTCTTTAGTGGATTCAATTTTGTGTAACTCCTTCATTTGCACGATATGGTTTTTTTAAAAAAGGTTTGAGTTCCTCCTTTTCAAAATGCAGATAATCATACCCAAAATAGCATTTTATTTAGAATTGAAGATGATGTATATCAAGAGTCTCTCATAGTGTTTGGCACTTAGAAGGCACTCAATAAATCCCGGCGACTGCTCCTCCATTGTTTTGTGAGTTCCTTTGGGACAAAAGAAGCAGACGCCACTGCTCTGCCCTTCCTCCTCTTTCTCCTCCTCCTGCTCCTTCTTCTTTTTCCACTTCTGCTTCTCCTCCTCCTCTTTCTTTTAAATTTCTAGTGTCTAAAATAAAGTGCAGTCCCAGTAAGTGTTCAATAAATATTTGTTCATTGAATGAATGTCCTTATAGCATTTGTGGTACCTGTATTTGTATTCATTAAATATCGTATCCAGATAACTTCAAAAGTGATAATCATTAAATGGCACAGACATATCATATCAAAAATACACATAATTTTGAAATAAATAGATTTAATGTGTTGTCCTTTTATTATTCCTCTTTAATGCCAAAGATAATTATCTTCTGTCTCAGGCTGGTTGCTTTTTTTACATCGCATACCAGATAATACTTCCAAATAGATTGTTTCACCATGCTAGTCTTTATTTATGACTCTACCCAGAGAAATTCAGATTTTAGGTCTTCTTGATTCCATATGACAGAATATTAGACAGTGATGTTAATATTTTGTCCATTAAAATTTCTGCCTGGCATCCTATTAAATTATATTTCACCAGTAACTCCTTACTTAGACCACTACTGAGGAAACTCACTCTTTAATTTAATGGATTCCTATCAGATCACAAATTTCCACATAACTTAAGAGTCAGCTGATGAGAGGGTAGAAGGAGAAGATTTAAATCCAAGCCGGTGTGTGTGTGTGCGTGTGTGTGTGTGTGTGTGTGCATGCTCTTTCTCCCTCCCTCACTCCCACCGTCCCTTCCTTCCTCCCCCTCTCTCTTTTCTTTTTTTTCCCTTCCTTTCTTTCTTTCTGTTTTCTTAAATTTTGTTTCCGCTGTCTTTTGCTATGCAATATTTTAAATATAGCAATATTTGCCTTTATGGCTTCTGGGTTACAACATGCTTAGTAAGTTTGCAGCCATACATTTAAAAAAATTGTCCAAACTTTCTTTCAATTGTATATAGTTTTAAAAATGTGTATATTTTAAATCCACTAGGAATTTTCATAAGGTCGAACATATGTTTGTTCTAAAGTCAAAGTCTACATTTTTTGTTCTATAAATGTGCAGCCAACTGTCATACAACCGTTAATTTAAAATCATCTTTATCATAAGCATTTTACCATTTATACATGCTTTTCTATCTAGGCCTAATAATCTATTCCATGATTGCATTTTTCTATCCTTATACCAAAAGCACACATTTTTTAATTACTGCATCTTTACCATATATATTCTGGCCTTCGGTATAGCATGTTTATTTTCTCTAAATGAAAACAATTATTTTAAAAAATATTTTTAGATATTCTTGGGCATTTAGATTTAAATATTATATTTAAAATATTTTACTTCTTTATTATTGATTTTATTACTTTCTATAATTGTTCTCACCTTCTGAAATTCCAGTTAGTCAAATGTTAGATTTTCTGAACCTCTCCTCAATTTTGTTTTTTTAATTATGTTTTTATTCTCTTTATGTTTTATAATTATGTTTTCCTTCTCATTTTGGGGCTTTATAAGCCCCAAAATATGCATTATTTCCTTAATCACATCTTTTATATATTCAACCTTCATGTATGTTTAATTATATAGTACTTTATTGATGAAAATATCAGAAATCATATTTTAGTTATAATCTTTCTTATCCTCTGATTCCTCTTATTTCTAACTGCCTTTTTATTTATTTTGCTTTTTTCTTTTTTAACTAAATATTTCTGAGGATAATGAATAAAATGTTTTTAAGGTCTCTTCTGTTTTCTACTATTTACATGCATTTTATCTAAGCTTAGTTATTTTAGTTTACCTCGGTTCTTTTCTGAATGTTCTTTGTTTACCATACTTGCTTGCTGATTCCTGATTGACACTTCATATTTACCAATGGGAAACTTGTGTGATTTTTCAAAGGTAGTTAATAAAATTATTAATAATAATAATAATAGCTAATTCTTACATCACCCTCACTACACACGAGGCATTATACAAGTGTTAGCTTATTAATACTATCAATAGCAGTAAAAGTTAGTACCTTATCATCACTGTTTTTTTACATGAGGAAATTTATACAGAGCAGTTCGGAATCTATCCAAGGTCACAAGATTATTAAGCAGCAAAACAGATTTGATTCCACATACCTGGCTTAGACATTCATTCTAATCACTTTACAAATTTCTCCTGCAATTATTATTATTTTTTATTTATTTCAGCATATTATGGGGGTACAAATGTTAAGGTTATGTATATTGCCCTTGCCGTCCCCCTCGAGTTAGAGCTTCAAGCGTGTCCATCACCCAGACGGTGCGCATCGCACTCATTATGTTTGTGTATACCCATCCCTGCCTCCCCCCTCCCATCTGCCTGCCGCCAGATAAATGTTATTCCTATATGTCCACTTAGGTGTTGATCAGTGAAACCAATTGCTGGTAAGTACATGTGGTGCTTATTTTTCCATTCTTGGGGTACTTCACTTAGTGGAATGGGTTCCAGCTCTATCCAGGAAAATACAAGAGGGATTTCTTCATCAGGAAATGCCAACTGACTTGCTTTCCTACAGGTTTAATGGGAAGAAATCAGGCAAGCAGATGGGAATTGCCAACCATATCCTCACTGTGAAAGGCTGCATTCTGGAGGTTAAGTGACTATGTCTATTTATCTGCTGGAGTGAGTTCTACACACACAAGCACACGCACACACATTCTTTATATCCAATGAGGTGGTTTGAATGATATTGATTACATTTTGCTTCAGTGTTTGTCCTAACCACCCAGTCTAAAACTTTTCCTAGGAAAGTGTTAAACTGTGCAATTCTTGGGGCTTTATTATCCTGAAGGCAAACATTTATGTACCTGCTCTATATATTTACAAGGCAAACCTGCCTAGCCATTCCAAGGCCGTCCTCTACCTCATTATCATATTGACAACTCCCAAAGCTCATTTTTTTGAGGAAGGGAATAAATTTTATGCCACATCAAAACTATTAAAATATAGTAACATTATTTAACATTCTGATATTTCATTTATACCTTCGTCCACTCCACATCTCCCTGCTCTTAATATTTTTGCCCATTAAAGGGGTTTTAAATAACATTTACATGTATCAAAATGTACAAATGTTGTATATATTTATGATCCAGTGGTTTTTAGTATATTTACAGAGTTGTTCAGCCATTTCCATAATCTAATTTAAGAATATCTTCCCACCCCAAAAGGAATCTCCATAACCTTTAGTTGTCACTCATTTTCCCCCAAACCCTCTCCTACCCAGTCCTGGGCAACTGCCAATATACTTCTATCTCTATGGATTTGACTATTTTGTGCATTTCATGTATATGAAATCATGTTATTTTGGTCTTTTGTAAATGACTTATTTTACTTAGCATGTTTGTGGTTCATCCATGGTATAGCATGTGCTACTATTTCACTTTTTTATTACTGAGCCATATCCCATTGCAAAAAATATACATTTTGTTTTCAAATTCATCTCTTGATGGACACTTGGATCATTTGCACTTTTCACAGTTATGAAAATATTTTTTTGCATACATATGTTTCCAATTCTGTTGAGTATATACCCAGGAGTGGCATTTGGGGTGGAAGTCATGAGGTTGAATGGACCTAAGGAACCTGATTTGGATTTGGAGTTCATCTGCTGTTCCCAGAGGACAGAGGGACTAGGCCACTCACTTGGGGAGGATATTGAACCTTCCAGCCCTGTGGCAGGGCATTTGAGGCACCAGTTGAGGTGCCATTTGGGGTAGTGTTTATCCCATTTGTTTGATAGGTTCTGGCATTTTTGTGATGAAGATCTCCTGTATTGTCTGTTTGTTATTTGTGAGTTTTGTTGCAACACAAGGAAGCTTCACCTCAAAGTTCCTTGGGAAAAAATTTTGGCCCAGTTGATTTATAGGCTGTGTGTGACATTTTAGATTGTTTTGTTGGGCATTCCCTATATTGTTAGTGTTTACTAAATATTATTGTCTGGAGCATGAAGAAAAGTGGGGGTTGGTACCACTTGTATGAAATGTGAAGAAAAGTAGTGATTGATGGCACTTGGTTTATTCTGAGATGTAGGGTTTTTGTGGTGGTTGGTACTACTTGTATGGAGTATGAGAAAAATGGTGGTTGATGGTCCTTGGTTTATTTCTAGGAATTTATTGTTTGTATCCTAATTTTGATTTGGGAGTACATTCTACAATGTCTTCTCCATTGCTTCATTCTACCAAATTCATCTCAATTTGGCCTGTCTGTGTTTTTACAAAAAGGGAAACCAAATTGTCTCATTTATAGATAAATGAGAACCTGAGTTATCTAATGTACCAAACTCTAGACCACAGAAGAATGGGAAACAAATCCTTAGAAATAAGGAAAGACAAGGACAAGGACTTCCTTTGGGCACCCCAGCTGGTTTATGACACCTCTACTTGCAAATGTTTGTGTAAATGGGAAGGTTCAAAGGCATGCCAGGTTTTCTAGGATAGCCAATACTTGTGCACAAGTTGTTATTGAAGGGCAAATTATGTCAAGAAAAATTCAGAGCTCAAGTGGTCAACCTGCCACTATAGAGTTAAAATATTGAGTCTCAAGTTTTCTGCTTGAGATAACCTCATTGTTTATGGTATACAAAATGATCTGTGTTTGTATGACTTTTGATAAATGAGGTCCTCCCACCCCTGATGGAACTCCTGCAGCCAGCCACAGCAAGGTGCTGAAAAGGGCCACAGCCCAGGCGAGGACCCGGCAGGAGGGAGGACTGGCACAGGTGACCCTCTGCAAGCTGTGTGCAGCAAGGGGAAAGGAATGCCTGCCACTGCCACCATATTGGCACCATAGGAGGGGCTGGGGAGGATACCACCTGAACTAAATCTTCTGTCCCATGCCCAGTACATTATGACTCAGAGTTCAAAATGGTCTTTCCCAGAAGCAAACTCAATTTAGGCTAGAGTGAACTCCTGGACATAGCATCTCAAATTGTAAAGGGACTTCCTGGAAGGATGGAATAAAATAGCATACTGGCAAACAAATTTGGTAAACATAACCATTACGCAATTCAATAAACATTTTCACTTTCTCAAAAATACATATGACAGTAGAAACTGTGAAATAGATTGACCCCAATGTGCAGTTGAGTATGAAACCCCTGGGATGATTTTGTCCATGTGGGTGGAGACACTTAACCTTATGCCTAGCAACAGCTAGCTTAGAATATACTTCGCTTAGAATGAAAAATTCAGTATAAATTAGAAAACGAAGGTATAAAAGGTTTGAGAAAGAGAAAACCATTTCTATCCTTCGTCCTTATATTTATTTATTTTTCTTTATATAGGACTTGCTTTTAAAGATTTCTATAAGAGAAACAAATTTTGAAAGTACAAAAATATTAATAGTAAAAAATTGTACTCTTTGGATCTCAGTCTCTGACGGCTTCTCTGATTGTAGCATCTCGTAAGACACTTAAGACCAGAAGCTTCTTTTGTTGATTTACCTTGATATACCAAAAATCACAAAAGTAAAATGTTTACCTAATCATCTTCTTATCCTTTTCTCCCTATCCTATTCATTTTCTAACTACTTGTATTTTCAATCCTAAAAAGAATATATTGTATATGCTATAAGATTTAAGCCAGGAGAATCTTTTTCTAGTCTATTTCTAGTTTTAAGAAACCCTTAACTCTTACCTATTTACTTGCTTCTTTTATGCTCCTTCCTTCTATGGAATTCAAGCTTCATGAGAACCAGAACTTGTCTGTTTTGCTCACTAATCTATTGCCAGTGTACTCTAGAGCCAAACCTGACACAAATATTGAGCTCAGTAATTTTCAGTAGATATGCTATTACTACTTTTCTTCACACGATATATGTGAATATTGTGCAGAACCAACAAGCTCAACAAGCACATATTCATACTGGAAAAAGAAAGGAAACTCCCCAAGTTTGTTAAATATTCAAGCTATAATAAAAATATATAAAAATAAAGGGATTTTAGTTCAAAGTTTTATCTCATAGTCAAAAGTATCTGTTTAAATTTTGCTACTATAAGTCTTTGAGTAATATGATTCCTTTTTTCTTTCTTTGTGGAATGGCATGCCATCAAGCTGAAAAGGAGATTTAAATATCAGATATACAGCTAGATTACATGTGGTTTGGAATATTTGCTAACCTGGAGATTCCGAGATTATCTCCATTTCTTAACAAATGAGAAACTTCCAGAGGAGCTTAGCCATTTAGCAGTTTCCTAGAACTAGATACCATATAATTTATTTTCAAACTGGGACACTTTTAAAAGTGAAATGAGATGCTTTCACTGATCACACCAGGACAATTGGAATAAATGATACTGTCTAGGGAAAATTGAGGTTTTATTTCACAATACTTGGATTGGTAGCATTAAGATAGTACATTTCTATCAGAAAAGTCTGTGAAAATATCCTAATGAAAGAGTCTCAAGATACACACTTTTACACAACAAATTTTTACACAATCAGGAATGCTCAAAAAGCTGGCGTTTCTCCAGTATCCAGAAAGTGAGATTCAGAAGATTTACTAAATGAAACATCTAATTCAATGGGGGATGGTCACACTTGAAGCTCTAACTCGAAGAGGGAGTGGGGGCAAAGGCAATATATATAACCTTAACATTTGTACCCCCATAATATGTTGAAATAAAAAAAAAGACACTGATAACCTAACAAAAATTTGGAGGAATTAACATAGATTGTCTCCTACCCCAGACCAAACAATAGTAAATGGTAATGATAACTGCTTTGTAAGCTTGTGAACATTATAGCATTTTCTAAATGTTTGGTTTTCATGTCTGGATTTACTCTTCTAATCCCAGAAGAGGAATTGGTTTGAATTATGCTTCCTAAAGTAGTTCTGCTTTTCATCTTTGAAATAATTGTGGTTTTCATCTGGCCACTGTTTATACATAACTTATATACTGTAATGCTACAAAATCTGACACTTGTTTCTAATACAGAGTTGCAGTAATTTGGTTCACATTTCTATAGTCCTTTTCATGAAATATTTCAAAGTACTTGTTCAGAATGGGAGGAATAGATAAACTCTTATTTAACATGAACAGGACTCATGTGAATAACTTCAAGATCAGACTAAGGAAAGGGTAGTCTCAGGATTGAAAACTCAGGCTACTTCCAGGGAGTGCTTTGTTTAAAATATTAAATTGCCACTGGCTCTGTTGTAGACTTTTACCTACCAACAAGCCATATTAAACAACTATGAAAGTCACAAAAGCAAACACAAAATTAAAGCAATGCAAATTTTCTAAATGATGTAAAAATGAGCAAATATAAGAATGAGTCACTAAATAATATCATTCTGTTATATTTGGCAATATTTAATTTTGACCCTTTGAAAATATAATGAGTATTCAATACAAATGATTAGAGATAATTAAGTTCTGTTCTATAAAGTCAGGTGAGGAAATAAGTACTAGCTGAGTTTTAAACCCAGGTGTTTTAAATTTATTACCACTCTATCAGATTTGTTGGCTATCCTCTACAATTGTATGTATTATAAATGGGCAATCTATTCCAGGACATAGAAGGAAAAATAATGAAGTCCAGTTATAAAATTATATCACCAAAATTAATAAGCTTTTAATTATATACTTATATGTATATACAGAATATATCATATAAGAATTTATGCATATCTTTAAATCCATATATCTGTATGTTGATATATAGCTACTCATCTATAGGCATGGTATTCAAACTTTTATAAAGAATTTAACATAGTCAAAATTTTAATGTGTTACTTTCATATTAGTTCTAGAAAATGACTCTTCTAATTTTATGACAGAACCTATGACATCAGGGATTGTCTGGTGGTTTTGTGTGTGTGTGTGTGTGTGTGTGTGTGTGTGTGTGTTTTTAAAGAATAATATGTGGCATTTTGTGATTCAGAAATGGGTCAATCAATATTGAGTGACTATGTACTATTAACTATAAAAGAACTAAAAAAAAATCAATGTTTTAGTAATATTATGACAATTACCCAGATAATTTTAGACATCAGAATGTAGATGTATTTTTAAGTTTTTTTCGGTCAAATGTTTGGTTTTTGTAACATTTGGCATTTATTTTTAGATATAAAGAGTACTAACAAAATAACTAAGAAAATAAGGAATCCAAGCAGAACCAAAGAAAAAATGTGACTGAAATAGATATTTCTTTTAATCATTCATTTTATCTGTTTAGGTAATAGTCATGTATTAAGAAGCACTGCAATCACTGTCATGTTTTCATGAAGGTTGTATATTAATCATCAAAGAAAAAGTTCCGTTCCCTTGGTTTATATATTTTAAAAAGCTTATATTGTAGTTGAATTCTATTTTTATGGATTTTATAACACAACACTTAGAGTTGTGTTAATATGAGTAAAATGTCATATGAATTCTGAAAAAATGTGTTTTTCAAGTTTTTTTTTCAATTCTAATAACTTCAGTTATAGAAAGTTGTGGTTTTGCTTTTGCATAAGCATTATGAGGACACATTCAATACAGTATAATTAGAAGTTTAATCAGGCGAGTGGAGTGTGAACCATTACACAGGAAGTATAGGTCCAGAGGCAATAGGAGTCTTATGTAGAAAAGTACACTTACTACCTTCTGGAGACTGTTTGGATTTGCAATTTACTAAAGTGTACAATAGCCAATGGCTTTTATAAGTTGTGTGTAACTTGTTTAGGCTGTAAACCATACTACAGTGCATAATAAGGCATTAACTAGATATGGTTACCCATTCAAGCCTGCTATCCTTTGAGCTGTACGTAAAAGGTCATTTGCAGGATAATGTATCCACTTCTTTATTGTAGAATTTCTTTGTTTATATATCAGTATACTAAATTTAGTAATTAGCAATACGTCTCAGTTCATTTAATGTGAATGAGCAAGATCTCAGCTCTACTACATTCTATTAGGGTGTAATAGCTCTCTTGACCTGCACCTAGGAACAAGTTATTTATTCACCACCAGGGAAGAATAAAAATAGCAGAAGCTTCCTTTCTTTTCATGGAGATGCAAAGTATTCATTATTTGTATTAATGAGTGAAGAAAATGTGAGATTACTTTTATTTTATCAGACCCAAACTGCAGTAAATCATCACACAAATGTGCACTTTTATGGTTTGAGCCACAAATTGAAGTAAACAATAATATTTTCGCCTCTTCTTTTATGAATAGAAACTTCAAACATAAAATAAACATTTCCAATTGCTTTTTCTCTCAACATGCAGGAGAAGAAACAATTTTCTGAAGTTAATAACATTTCTGCAAAGGCTGTGGGGAAATCATGCAAAGCTAAACTGCATAGCATGGAAGCCTGCTAAACAAAAAAACTTTTTGGAACTTCTATTACTTTTTATTCTTTATTGTTCTATGAAATTTAAAGTACTTTTAAAAGTAACCATTTTTTAGAAATTGGATGTCTTATACATCTTAGAGAAGACGACATTTGAGCTGTCATCCACTCATACATCAATTGAATTCCTGAAAGAAGATTTTTCTCAAGTATGTTTACTTTGACTTCTCTAGAAAAATATGTGAGTTCTGTTATTTTTAGAGCATGCCTTAATAGACAAAGAAAATATTATTTCAATAGGTTATAACTTGTTTGACGAAGACATTTGTTTTCTAAATTATGATTTGATAGCTATGGTTTTCCATAATGGAATGGATATAATATTCCCTTTTTCATATTTGGCACTCTTTTAGGAAAAAGCTCTTTAGAAAAAAATATGATGTTGAATTTTAATGTCTTGTGAGCAACAAATTCATAAGTCTGAAATCGCCTTGCTCTCTACTCTTTCACGTTAGTCAGAAATAACACTGTAGCTAAGAAAACTATAATACCTTGCTAAGTCTGGCACCTTTTACTGGTAGAACTGAACATGAAGACCTTCACTCTGGCATCAGTAGCTTAAGACAAATGACAGCAAACTTTTTCTTAAAGGGCCAGAGAATAAATACTTTAGGCTTAATGAGCCTGCAGGAGTTACTCAATTCTTCTCTTATAGTGCAAAAGCAGACATTGATGATATATAAATAAAAATGCATGACTGTCTCCCAATAAAATATTACTTGTAGACTTTGAAATTTGAATCTCATATATGTTTACATGTGATAAATTATTATTATATTTTTTCAAACATATAAAACTATAAAAACCACTCTAACTTAGAGGCATTAAAGAGATGAACAGTGGTCCACTTTTGGCTTGTGAGTCGTAGTTTGCTGATCTTTGGGTTGTTGCACTAGCTAAAATATGTGCTTGCGTTTCTGAGCTTATTTGTCTAATATTGTCTAATCTTCTTCCTTTAATTTTTGATTACTGCTTCTTATCTCACCAGACTTTGCTGGATTCTTTAAACATTTTCTGACTGCTCAATCTCCTGCTATATTTCTGGGTTTTTTTTCCAGCAACTTTCCTTGATATGATTTCCTTTCATAAATCAGCATATGCATTGTTAACATAATTTTATAGACTCATGTTAGGTCTGTTCCTTTCTCCAACCTATTATTTTTTTCCTAATTCTATGTAATTTTTTTCTTTAAGACTAAACTTACTATGGATACAATGATAGAAACAACAGAGGAAACAGCATTGAATAAATCACACGAGATCTTTGCTCTCACACAACTAAATGGAAAAACAAGTGTCATGTATCAAAAACAGTATGGTTTGCACACTATTAAAGTAATAGACTATTCGTTGTTGGTCCCAGTATCTACAAACTTGGACTGATGTTGGCAGGATTTTGATTTGCTATATAGCACATATATGACTAAATTTCTTATTATATTTCACCTGATATACATATTAATACTGATCCATCATGTTCAGATTCAATGTGGGACAATGCTTCCACTTTCTGTATATATATGTGTATGTAATTTCAATTTGTCCCATCCAAACTAACTCTCATTAAAGCATCTTTATACTAGAGTTGTTAGATCATTTCATGTTATAGTCTTACATTTAAGATTGAAGACAAAATAAATATTCAAATGAGCAGTGAATAATTATAAAATAACTACTCTGTGTCAAGCATAGTTCTTAGCATTTTACATATGCTAAATAACTTAATTTTCATAGGAACCTATGAATTAGGCAACAGGTTTTGTTTTTTGTTAATTTTTATTGTGAACTCAGGTTTCTTAGGAATTTGATTAAAACATACAACAGAAATTCTTTAAATAGTTTTTAACACATGTACAACATGTGTTAGACCACGGACCAAATTTTAGTGAAAACTAATTGAAATGGTCCATGGCTGTATCGGTTTCTGCATGTCTTCCTTAGAAAGTCACAGCAAATGAATATTGTTGTCATATAAAATTCTGACTGTCATAATTATGTAGATCTATCTGCTATAAAACATATCTCTAAAATTACATCCAAATTCATGTTAACATCTATCTTATTGGCAATTGCTTAAACATTCAGTTTTCTAATCCATTGCATGTCAGATAGAATCAAATTGCTAACTGAAATTTAATGGTACAAAACAAAGTAAATAGGAACTGACAAAAAAAGTATTAAAATGGCTGATAATATGTGAGTGTCTAACTAGAAGCTATTTAATCAGAAATAATTAGGTCATAAATTGATCATGATTGAAAAGTATAGAATTTGTTATTTAAAATACTAATTTTATAGAAATTTATTAGTGTAAATGTGTAAGAGAAAGCAATGGTAAATGTTCCTTTAGTACTCAGCCCTATGCGGAGTATTATTTCTATAATTTCTTGAGAAGATACATAAAACTGCTGCATTTCAAGGAATAGCACTGAAGAGGTGTAAAGGCATGGTTAAACAAAAATAAAATACATGTTGTTCAGAAAGTTTAATTTTTAAGAGAATGCTAGAGAGAGAAACCTAAACCAAGAACATGTAGAGAAATTAATTCGAAACAAAATCTGCTAATAATAAAGATAATATTTTTGTTTATAATAGAGATTTATCTCTCTGTGCACACATTAAAAGTTCTTGGGTAATCTTTACTTCTATATTTTTATAGAATAGTGATGATATTTTCTAGTTTATACATATGTTTTTTAGAAATCTGAAGGGGTAGAATAGACACCCTCCCAAAATTTGGTCCAGATGATGAGACTGAAGATGCCGTGCACACACATAAATACCAGCACAGTGTGAAAGGCATGTTATGTACATATGGGGCTTTTCTGGGGACAGTAGGGCAAGCCTCTCAAGCCGATCTGAAAACATCTCCGGAGAGTGGGGAATGGAGACTGGGTATGGGTTTTTTATTATGCTCAGAGTTAAGATTTTTGTGCACAGGCAGCGACTTTCATGGTTTGAATCTTCCATCGATGGTAAATAGGAGGACTCTCTGGCTCTTTTACCAGGTCTCCCAAATGTGAGGCAGAAAAAGGAAGTGGTATGGGCAAGGCTTAAAAGATGTCAGCAACATCAAAAAATGGAATGAGGGTCATTATTGCCATTTTCTTATTTAAGGCAGAAAGTAATGACAGATAACTTTGGAAACCTTTTTTAGTGCTGTTATTTTATAAATTATCAGAATCTCACCATGGAAAGTTTTTTTCCCCCCTTATATCATGTGTGCCATATCCTGGATGCTTCCTATATATATAATTATTTATTTCAAAACATTATGAGGTACAAATGTTTTTGGTAACATGGATCACTTTTGTAATCCTTGCATCATGATTATAAGTATACCCACCACACAAATCGTTTTCATTGTATCCACTGGGTAGGTTTCCATCCATCCTCTCCTTTCCCTGCCCCCCTGCTTGATTTCCACTGGGTTGTACTTCCCTCTGTGTGCATGTGTACTTATCGGTTAGTTCCAATGTAATAGCCAGTACATGGAGAGTTTGTTTTTCCATTCTTGAGATACTCCACTTAGGAGAATGGTTTCCAGTTCCATCCAAACTCTTGGAAAAGGCATAATTCATCCTTTTTATGGCTGATTAGTACTCTATGGTGTACATGTATGGCATTTTGTTAATTCACTTATTAATTGATGGGCACTTGGGTTGATTCCACATCTCAAACAACCCCACTGAAAAATGAGCAAAAGACATGAGCAGAGCTTTTCAAAAAAAAAGATAGACAATTGGCCCATAAACATGTGGAAAAATGCTCAATGTCACTAATCATTCAAGGAAATGCAAATTAAGACCACAATGAGATATCACCTCACCTCTGTTAGAATGGCTTTTATTAAAAAGTCCATGGAAGTAGTTTTGAAGAAGTCCAAGAAACAGTGAACACTTTAGAATGTTTCAAACGTATTGTTTATTTAGGGGGATGTACTGAAACAGAGAATAAATTACTTTATTATTTAATCAATAGGCCTCCAAGTTATTGTCCTCAAACATATAGCAAATGACTATAAAATGAAGCTAGCTATTACATTTTGTTTTCAATTGCTTTCTCTGAGTCTAATTTCTTCATGGTATTTCTGTCAATAGGTGTGGAGATTCAGAGGAGGAAGTACAGAATATGGAAATCATCTATTTCTATTCAGTTAGGACTTGGTCTTCTGTGCAAACCTATGCATAATCAATGAAATAAAGCCTTAAAAATAACAAAAACCCAAATATTTTAATGCCACAAATCTGAAGATAAGTTTTATTACAGAGAAGTGGTCAATGTTAGTGTAGGCTTAATAAAATGCAAAGAGTTTATATCTTAAATTGTAATAAATTGATCAACAAAAACGTATTGAATATTTATCATGTACTAATCATCACACTAGTGAGAAGGATTCAGATTTGAACAAAAAATAAAATAACCCCTGTTTTCAATAAGTCTGATGGGCAAAAGTGACATTAACAAATAATTACTAATAATTAAGCATGGTAAGTTATATATGTTTAAATAAATGGTATACAGTGTACTATGAAAGCATATAAAGGAGGATCTAACCTGGTCTAATGTCATTGATAAATTTTCTGAGGGTGCAACTTAACACTTATTAAATTATTTTGTTGGAATTGAATCATTTTCCTAGGCTAAAAAAATAAAGACAAATCAAAGACTTTTTATTCAATGAGTTTTATACTCCTTGCAGCTTTTTATTCAATAGTTGAATAAATATGTCATGTATTTCTTCATTAATGTGATCAGAGCAGATGTTGCGTATTATTGATTGAAGGCACGCCTGAAATTTCCTTCAGATTGACGATTATCTGTAAATGAACCTTATTAAGCAAAGTTATTCATAAAATTACAAATGTCCTTAATTGTAGGTATATGTAAGCCTGTTCTGCTTTCTTTGTTTATAAGACTGTCAGAAAAAATTTAGAAAACACTCATGCCGAACGTACATGGTAATTATACAATACAGCATTTCTATGGTATCCCAGCCTGGAACTGTCCATCAAGAAAGTAAAATCTGCTTGGGATGTGCTACTCTTATTGAAGTTAAAATGCTTTTTAGTCACGGCATCTAGCTCCACTTGAAGTTTACAAATCAACTATTGGTAATATGTCCAAAAAGTATATTCAGCATTCATATGACACTCATTGATAGATAGCTTTTGAAAAATAGACATTAGCTTATCTTTAGTTTTCTTGCACCAAATATTGTCCATTAGACACTGTCACAGACACTAGAGAATATTAGAGTAAATAAGCCTTGGTGACTTCCCTGGAAGAGCTTGAGGCTTAGCATTTTCTAATATTTATGGTAAAACTCATTTTTTCCTTTTGATATGGCAGTGGATCATTAAAGTTCAAAAGTAACATTTCCACCATGTTTTATTTCCCCAAGTGCAAATTTCTATTGTAATCTTTAATGGAGTTCATCAGTAAGCAATAGCTAATCAAGTTGCCTCTGCATTTCTGTATATTTCTTCATTGCTGAGAAATCAATGATCCATTAGAAAACTATTAAAAATAAAATAGCTTAAAATTAGACCATAGCTAATTTTAAAGACATTTTTTAAAACATATGTAACATTTTATTCACTTAGTTACCATTTATGAAATGCCTACCATATATCAGCCACTGTGTATGGGTTTACTCTAAACCTCACAATAACTTGGCAAAGAAAATATAATTGTCCGTGTTAAACTAATAGGGAGACTGAAGCCCAGAAATATTAAGTGACTTACAAAATTTCACACAACTGGCATTGGTACCATCATGATATGTGTTTGACTTGACTGTCTATGTTACTTCTGTTGTTTCAATATATCTAACACACCTTTTCCTGCCTGTTTCAGAAGAGTCTGCATGATCTTTAGAAAAACTATTTTTTAGAAGCAACAGAATATTTTAGAGTAAGTAATATCATGTAATTGGAAGTATTTGCTTGTACCAAGAATGCCTAGCAACAAGGTGCATTTTATGAAATAAGCACCATTACTACTTAGCTCACTGAAGTTGAAAACCTTAAACTATATCACAGTGGCCTGAAAGAGCTAACATAGTTTCAAAAATTTTTACACAATTTCCACTGAGTTGTTTAGCTATTGCTGAAATGTATTGATATCCAAATGGGTTTCTCGGCACTGCCAGTGACCTCAAGATTTCATCTTTCCAATAACTGTGAATTGCAGAATTTTTAAAAATTTTTTGGTCCTATTACTTAGGCCCATGCTAACAAGAAGCAGAACTGAAACGTGGATATTTGTTGTTTGACTCAACCATATACATATAGTTCCCTCTCTGGCTGAATATTTAATAGGGATGGTCTTGTCTTTTGCCCATTTATTGATGAGGTTGTTTGATTTTTTCTTGTTGATTTTCTTAAGTTTTATATATATTCTTTTTATCAACCCTTTATCGAATGTGTAGAAAGCAAATATTTTCTCCCACTCTGCAGGTTGTCTATTCACTCTTAAGGACAGTTTCCTTGGCTATGCAGAAGCTTTTTTATTTGATCAGGTCCCATTTGTTTATTTCTGTTGCTGCTGTGATTGCTTTGGGGGTCTTCTTCATAAATTCTTTACCTATGCCGATGTCTAAGAGAGTCTTCCCCACATTTTCTTCCAGAATTCTTAAGGTTTCCACCTTAAGCTTAAGTCTGTTATCCAGCGTGAGTTGATTTTTGTGAGAGGTGAGAGGTGGGGATCTAGTTTCATTCTTCTGCATGTGGATATCCAGTTTAAGAGAAAATAATGGCCAGCAAACATATAAAAAAGTGCTCAGCATCTCTAATCATTAGGGAAATGCAAATCAAAACTACAATGAGATATCACCTAACTCCAGCGAGAATGGCCTCTATCTAAAAGTCCCAAAATAACAAATGCTGGCATGGCTGTGAAGAGATTAGAACACTCTTACACTGCTGGTGGGACTGCAAATTAGTACGATCCCTGTGGAAAATAATTTGGAGATGCCTCAAAGAGCTAAATAGAAATACCATTTGATCCAGCAATCCCACTACTAGGCATCTATCCAAAGGAAAAAAAGACCTTCTATAATAAAGACATCTGCACTCGAATGTTTATAGCAGCACAAATTACAATTGCAAAGATGTGGAAACAACCCAAATGCCCATCAATACATGAGTGGATTAATAAAATGTGGTCTATGTATACCATGGAATACTACTCAACTACAAAAACAATGATGATCTAGCACCTCTTATTTTATCCTGGACAGAGATTGAGCCCATCCTTCAAAGTGAGGTATCACAAGGATGGAAAAACATGCGGCACATGTACTCGCCATCAAATTGACACTAACTGATCAACACTAAGGTGTTCACATGGTAGTAATACTCAATAGATGCTGGTCAGGTTTCGGGATGGGAGGGGTAAACCCACAACTAAAGGAAGCAGAGCACACTAATATTGAGGAAGGACATTCTTGTAGCCCTGGGTTGGGTGAGGCAAACACATTACATGTAACCAAAATGTTTGTACCTCCATAATATCCTAAAAAAAATAAAGTATCAGAGCACAATCAAGGTTTGTCAAATCCATTTATTCCTTAATACAGATGCTACTCTGTTATGAGTGAGGTCCTTTCAAGGCCAAGTTTGCCCAAGGAAGAGAGATGAGAGAACAGATTGCTTTATATGTCATATATACTGAGCCTTCAGGGCCACTCTGTGAGCTCAACAATCTCCTTTCTTCACTAGATCTAGCCTAGTAAATTTCCCAATTTTGAGGATTCACTGCAAGAACCTTCAAATTTCCTTCTAATATGTCAAATTCATATGATGAGCTTAATAAGAAACTCTTTGTAATTCAGAAAAATGTAAATAACATCTCCAGCTCTCTGGTTTAAGTTATTGCTAGAACAAGTACAAGACTAAAAATGATTCCTCAGAGGTTATGTTGCTTATGAAACATCTACCTAGCCATCCATCCATTCTTCAACCCATCTATCTATCTATCTGCATTTGCATTTCTAGGAAAGGGGAAACAAGGCACAAAATGTCACCAGTTTAACACAAAACAGCAAGTAAGAAGTCTAACTCTGCCATCAAGTGCTCCCAATATCTGGAAGCTGTGCATTCCCCTAACAGAAGGCAACACACAACCTTGGACTGATGACTCAATTATAATTATAAAGCACGTATTTTCCCTCTGGAAGGGGAAAAAAGTATGAATTTCTCTTAACTTGCAAATACCAAAAATTCAGATTCATTCCTTGACATACTGTGTTATCTAAAAGAACAGTAGCCAAAAGGAGAGCCAAACTCTAACCTTACTGTCAATTTCAGAAAGCAAAAAAACCTATAATCAAATTACATACAAAATACATCAGTGAGAGAACAAAAATAAGAGAAGTATCCTTAGTAGAAGTGCACCAAGTGCAAAATAAATGAATACAACTGAAGGCCAAATATTAAGTCTGAATTTAAGAGCAAAAATTTTCTCAATTTGTAAATGGATTACATCAGTTTGCTCCTGGCTAACTCAGGGCTTATGCAAAACTATAACTTACTGTTGGAACTGACCAAAAAGTTCTTAAATAAAAGTAACTGTCAAGTAAACATTCTAAATTTTTTTCTAAGTAAATGAATCTCTTCTATTTTACTCCCATAATCTATCTGTGCTTGAATGAAGGCACATTTCCTCTCAGAAGTTAGAGGAGTTTGAGAATATTGTATTCATGATACTCTCAGTACACTGGGAGTGGAAACAAATCAGAGTTAAATTATAATGAAAGCAAAAGTTTATAAAATAATTTTCAATTATTTTATCAAATACGGTTTCCCATTTTCTAGGGTGCTAATAAAATACAAAGAAGATAAATGAAATGCATAAATATTCATTTCTAATTTCAAACAGATTGTAAAATTTTATTAGCAAAGGTTGGTAGTTTATACTTCGGACTTGAGACTGCGGTTTACACAAAGATATGTTATTGAACTCAATTTGCATCACTTAGAAAAACAATGCCTAGGGGTCATGGGAATATAGTAAAACCTAAATAATACTGAAAATGTTAATATAAAAAATAAATATGTCATCACATTGAAAGCTGTATTAACAAAAGGAATAATAGCTTGAAGTTTTTCTTCTTTTAAAAAGGTTACATTTCTCTTGGGAAGCAAGGAAAACTTTTTATTGCAGAGGACAAACAGTGGGATAATTTGCATATCAACGTAATTAAGGCACATTCATTACAGGCGTTCAAGAAAGATTAGATATGTTTGTGGAGGGAACAGAGTAGGGTCTTTCCTGCTTGATACAGGTGGTTTGACTCAATAATCAGAGACAGCCCTTTCAATCTCATCTTCAAATGAATAGTGCAAGCAGGATTCATTATGTTAAAGTCACCTTTATGGAAAGGCCTCCCCAAGTTAAAGAAAGATCTTAAGGAGTGCAAACACAGTCCTGGCTTCCTCTTCCCAAAGCAATATGCTGCCTATCACAGTTATCAGCATCTTATTCCTGCTGATCTAGGAGGACCCTGAGATTCATAACACATTTTAATCATGAAAAGTTCAAATTAGTCATGTAAATGACTGTATGCTATATAGTATATACATTACTTTCTACAATATGTTGTCCAGAAGCATTACAAAGATGCATAGATTTCATTGTTAATGTCCTCATATTTCATTATAGTGATGTACCCAAAAGTCAGGCAAGAAGGAATTGCAAGAAGGAATTCTATAGAAGTAAGTGTACATTAATCAGAACTACCAATAGACTGAAAAATGCTCATAGAATTCTACTTTAATCAAAAAATTATTGGTGTCCTGAGATCAGCTTCCATTAACACTGACCAATTTTGACAAAAGGCTTATTAAAAAAAAAGAATCTACCTTCAAATGACATTTAAATTCATCAAGAAAAATAAAAGCTGAGTAGAATAGTCCTGCTCAAACTGTTCAAGCTAGACTAGAGTATACCAGATTTTCTATTAATAATCAAGTCTTATTTTAAATAATTATCAAAAAGCAACTTTTCCTATGTCTTGAAATGCTACAGACTCCAAGCTATACTTTCGTCATATAGAAGTATTTGCTTAGGGATAGTAGAAGACAGCAAATTCAAACTGAGCAACCCTGGCACCACTATGAGGTACACACTAACAGGGCATAGATAAAATAAATGGAAATAAAATACTTATGAAATACAGAGATATCACATAAAACTGAAGCAAATCAGGAGAATATTGGCTAAATCTCAGAAAAGGTAATCCTTATGAACATGCAAGAATGTTGTAAATTGTATGTGAATATCATTGATAGAGTTCATTTAGAGATTCATGTTATAGTTAGTGCTCTGCAAACTCCAGTCACTGGATCTTACACAGCCTGAAAGATTAAAATGAAAATAAAAATGACATACCCCAGTTCCTTAAAGATATACTGTATACACAATTTTATTACACTTAAAATAAAAAAATATTAGAGTCCCATATTGCTTGATCTGTCAAAATACAAAAGAAATGCAAAAAGTCTTTGCACAGATGTAATAAAGTACTAGACTTTTATATTTTGGCAAGTGCTCAATATGCAGCCTACATAATCACATGTTAATGACTAGAGTGTTAATCAACATGCATACCTGATTCTTGCTTGCCCGAGGGGAAAAGAAGTCAACTATTCCAGAACATGTTAATGTTTCCACTTTTGATAAAGATTTTGATAATATAGTAGGTAAGAAAGAAAACTTACAAAAAGGATCTTTAGAAAGGTATATCATTAAGAATCATAATAAGATAATTCATATTTCCATAAACATTGAGATATTTCCAAGTAGCATACCAGTAATCCTTTTGTTTAATTTAAACAAGTTAGATTGGAGGAACTTTTTAAAAATAACAAAATTGAAACAGTGTACATTATCAGGGTGTGAAAATATAGAGGTAATCAATGTGTTAGCACTAGACAACACTAGCTGTCTATTTCACTACCCACAGCAAGAGTTTTGCCAGATTCCATGCAATAAAATGTTTTTATTTTTTAGTTCAAATTATAAATAATTTTTGTCATAAATATCTGAGACAGGTTTAAAAGGAAATAGTATTGTGTGCAAATATAGTTTCAAGTTTACAGAAACATTATGCTTCCATAATGCTTCCTAGAGAATGTTATTCAGTGATTCAGGGGCAAAGATGGCATTTTGACTTGTTAATAGAAATCTGGGCTCGAGCTTTACTTAAACTGAATGAATTTCCAAAATCTGAAAAAAAGAGTAGTAGTAACTAAATGTGTCAATAAGTCTAAACCTTGCTAGTTTATGGATTTTTCCCCAGTGCTTCACAGACCAATCAGGTACCACAAAATATGAATATAAACCTTACCTTAGGTATTATGACTATAAACTAGTTAGGACCAGGTGAACTAGTGGGTTTCACTACACTTTGTAAAGTATAGGCCCCATAAAAGTGAGGAAATGAATTTCGTATGAGTGCTGCCTACCATCTGAAATGACTAAATGTTACAAAGAACTGGCAATAATTCATGTTTTTTAGATCTTTTAAAAAGTAACAAGATTAGAAATCTAAAAGTCTGTCACAACATAAAGCATGGCTGAGGATTAAATCCTCACTGAAAATTCCTGGACCATGTTATCATGAAATGACAACAGCTCCATTCCCAGAAATGGTACAAAGTCCACACCAGAAATTTTATGACTCCAACTGAATGACATAAAACACTCCAGAGTTGATTAGCAACTTCACTGGACTAAAAACAAGAGAAGCAAAGAGTAGAAACTGTTTGCAAGCAAGAAAGCATTGTTCCCAATAGTTATTTATTAAATATTTCAGTATGCCTGTTATTCTTTTATTTCAATTACAACAAAGGATATTATTGGCATCTTTTATTTAGAGTGGAAAATTATTTAACTTTTCTAGAAGGAAAAACTCACCTGGAGGAATTTAAGTAGGTCTCTAAAATAAGGAATTCAGATATTCTGGAGCTGAGAGTTCAGTATGGTTATTTCCACTTAATTGGACTAGTAGTTAAAAGCCAGATGTATATTTTTGCCTAAAATATATATCAATATAAACATGCATGCAAGTGTACATATGCACATGTGCATAAGGTCCCACTTATAATCTTTTTTTATTTCAAAATATTATGGGGATACAAATGTTTTGGTTACATGAATTGCTTTTGTACAGTTTAAGTCAAAGTTATAAGTGTATCCATCACCCATATAGTGTGCATTGTACCCCTTAGGCATGAATTTATCCATCCCCTCCTCTTCCCTCCCACCCGCTTGATTTCTGTTGAATTTTACTATCATATGTAAATATGAGTGTTGATCTATAAGTTTCAATTTAGTAGTGAGTACATATGGTTTTTGTTCTTCCATTCATGTGATACTTCACTCAAAAGGATGGTCTCCAGTTTCATTCAAGTTGTTACAAAAGGTATTAGTTTGCCAGTTTTTATGGCTGAGTATTACTCCATGGTATACATATACCACATTTTATTGATCCACTTATGTATCGGTGGGCACTTGGATTGTTTCCACATCTTCATGAATGAGAACTGTGCTGTTACAAATATTCGAGTGCAAGTGTCTTTTTTTTAATAAAATGTCTTTTTTTTCTTTGGGTAAATACCCAGAGGTGGGATTGCTGGATCAAATGGGAGGTCTACTTCTTGTTCTCCCACTTATAATCTTATCATGTGTTGTATCTTGTAAAATATAGTATTGGTACCTTACCCACATTCCCATGGCCTACCCCAAAAGTCACCTATAAATAGTTGCCTAAGCAAAAAAGTTCTGTCTCTTGCCTGGGGCCATTCTCTGGCAGGTAGCATATCTGCTCTCTCCCCTCCTCTCCTTGGTCTCCCCGACTTCATTTCTTGTTCATTCTTGACTAAATTCCTGCCCACATGTACATTACTTAAAATATTCTCTCCACCCTTTGTGTGAATCTTGTCTTCTTCAGAATCTCTGGAAACTTTTAAATGAGTACCTTTCCTAACTGTTCACTTTTCCACATATCATCAAACTCTCACCTGCACGAATGTAATCGTTTTCTAATAGGTGTCCCAGTTTCTGATGTCATCTTTCACAATCTAATCTCTACACAGCAAGGAATGTGATCTTTTAAAAACAAATCAAATCATGTTATTCCCTTGCTTAAAATCTTCCAATAGTTTCCTCTTGCACTTGAAATAAAATTAAAAACCTCACTGTAGCCTTCAAGACCCCATAATACATGTCATCTGCCTGCCTCCCTGATTTCATCTCACACCATTTTCTCCCTTACCAGCCACCCTGTTGTTTTCTGTTCCTCAAACACACAAACCAAAAGGCTTTCATACTTATTATATACTCTGGCTGGGTGCTTTCCCCAAATCTTTGCACAGTGGCTCCTTCTTGTTCAGAATTTCAGCTCAGATGTCACCTCTTCAAAAAGACTTTCCCCAATCTGTTTAGTCATACTCTATCACATTTTCTCATTTAATTTTCTTCATAGCACTTACCATTGACTGAAATTGTCTAATCTGTAAGACTTCTTTATTGTCTGTCATACTATTAGACTCTAAGTTCCATGATAACAGGGATCTTATCTGTATTATTTACAAGGTAGTCCCTGTACCTGGAACTTAGTGTACACTATATACACACGTAAACAGTGATGGTAATAACACCTCTCTAAATTATACTCTAAAGTGAAAGAAAAAAAAATAAGGAAGGGATGGCTCAAATTAACACACATATATCAACTTATCCATTTGGTAAAATAAGTAGGTATATATAGTTTGCACCAAAAACTGTATGTAATTTGCAGACAAGTTCGCTAACAACATATAAACTTACCTGTCCTTTCTATACTTGCATTCTTTAGCAGGTAATAATCACATACAATAACATATACAGGTCACTAAACATTATCCCCAAAATGTTCCTCCATGCTTATTCACATAAAAAGAATAATGCACTAAACATTTTTCATGAAAAAATATGTGAATTTATTCTAGCCTAATGAGACAGTCTTAATGGGAGCAAAAGAGATTTTGGTGGACATGTCAATATCCTTCTGCAAAAAAGGTATTGGCACACTGGTGCCATGATGAAAATATTCATAATAATGGTTATACATTAGAGAAGGACAGTGAATTCTTATTTACTCCAACTTTTAACCTTCAGATGGATCTTATCAATTAACATAGCAAATTAAATTTAAAATTGAACATTTTGGTGTCTGTAATGTAAGTAATTATAATTCAAATCAGAGTCTAAAATTTTTACCTCAAATTGGCCCTTGAATTCCTGTCTCTAAAACTTCTATCCTCCTTCTTTGCTTATGCCATAACAAATTATTTTTCTTGTTTGAAACTGTGTGCCCTCATATTTTGTTGCAGTGCCACTTTGAAATAATCAAAATTTTAACATTTAAGGATTTTTTTTCTAATCATGAAATGGGAATTAGCAGAACTTCTTTGCCTTGTCCTTACCCTCTCTTAACAGAAAAGCTCCTCTGTGGTTTTGATATATCAAAGCAAAACCCTTCATGAACACAAGAGATAAGAAACTTTTAGGGCTTGTTTCTAACTGTTCATGAATGAGGGTCACAAGAGCCATCACAGAAAGTAAAAAACAATGGAAACTGAATAAAATTTGGAGTTTTTTTGTTTTTTGTTTTTTTTAGATTTTCTTCTAAGTTTTATTTTTCCACTATTTTATGAGATTCAATTATAATAAGCAAAGACTATGATCCATTAAAGAGAACTACAAATTTCACTTCATGTCATAAATTTCCTTTTAGATTTCATGTTTATTTTAAAGTAGAATGAGGTAAAATGTTTATTAAATTTTATATTAGTTACAGTCCTCCTACTCCAATGCGCGCGCGCTCTCTCTCTCTCTCTCTCTCTCTCTCTCTCGGTTTGCAGGTCTGCCCAAAAACCTAAAATCCTTCTATTGTTTTTCTTTCCTATAAGGAAACTTGGTTGGTGATATGATACTTGCAGTATAAGTCATTACAGGTCTGATGTTACAGTTGTTACACATTATTGAATCTATCCAGTGAAAAGGAAGCACAAAGGGTATTTCCAAATGCAGCTGCTATTTCCCATTTGTTAAATCCTTTTATTACACCATATAAGTACACAGCTGGGAAATACTATAGAGTGGGAGTTAAAACAAAATATTTTGGCTTCCAGACATTCAGAATACACAAAGGCTCCAGTGGAAAGCAATGCTTAATATCAAAAGAAAGTGAAAGTTTGAAAACATTTCTAGCAAGTATGATTTCTTTTACACTAATATATAATATATTATAACTTTAAACTATTTTATACTACCATAAATCACATTTAATATAAATTTGGTAAGCAAATTGTTAATGTCTATTATCCAACAAAATTTTAGATCATAAAAGTTTGAGAATAACTCACCAAAGCAACCTGGCACTTACTAAGATACAAACAAAATTTTATTAGGAAAAGTAAGTACAGTGTACTCAAAGAAATAAAATTTGAATTGTATTATTTCTTCCTCTATCCATATTTTCCAGTCCAACTATTTTTATTTGTCTATGACTATATTTGACATAAAAGCCAAAATATATCTTGAACACATCCTTTCTCTCTATGCACTCTTCCTCTACACTAATCCAAAACACTCATCTCTCACATAGACTTCTGAAATAGACTCCCAGTGGGTCTTCCTCCTTTCACTCTTGTCGCTCTCTGATCCATTCATTTATACCTCAGCCAGAATTATCTGTTTGAAATGTTCTTAAACCCTTCAAAGGCTTTCCATTGCACTTAGATCAAATCTCACCTCCATAATGTTATCTCCAAGGTCCTGTTTGATATAGCTCCTTCCAGTCTCTCTAACCATATCTGATGCTATGTTGCATCCTCACTTATTACACTCCAAGCACAAAGACCATCTTTTACTTCCTTAAATTAAGCTATAATTTTCTCACCTCAAGTACTTCATACATGCTGTTCCCTCTGCAGTTTTACTTTTTGTTCCATTCCCCCTGGTTACTTCCTATCATCCTTAGCTCAGAGAGGGAATTCCTAACCATCTATTCTAAATTAGGTTTTCCCCATTATGTTCTCACATAATATTCTGTTCTTTTTCTTCATAGCACATATCACAATTTTAATTATACATTTATTAGTGGGTATATTTATTTAATTTCTATTTCCTCTCCTAGACTATAAATTCCATGAAGGCATGAATCATGTCTGTTTTTTTCAGCACTATACTAGTAGAATGCTTGGCATATAGAAGATGCTCAATAAATATTTGTCAAAATAAAAATGAAACATAACCCTATCTTGCCAATAAGGAAGTGTCAGTGACTGGATATTTAGTTCATAAACATCTTTTTGGACTTCATATTTATTTTAAAGTAAAATGAGGTAAGTGTTTATTAAATTTTACAGTAATCACAGTTTCACCCAAGCTACTATCTTGCAGGTATAAAATGAACTTAAGTTCAATTACTAAAACAGACTTGCTTTATTATACCTTTTTCTTCCCCCTACTCAAGGAAAATAAATCTTCCAGTGGATCCTATTATACAATTTATCCCTTTAAAACTAAAATTAATCTAGAAACTATTTATCTTCCAATTCTCTATTTCTCACCTACCACTCAGGGCACTGGCTGTGTCTGCAAAATTATCTGAAAAAGAAAAATGTCTGCCTCCATAAATTATTGAATTAAGTCTCTGAGACATTAAACATTTAGTAAGAATTTAAATTGTTATTAGTAGTAAAAGCATTTTAAGTATAACCTTATTTTTATTAAGGAATAAAAATTTCCTCAGTGCCCACTTAAAATATTTTTCATTAACTTAACTTTTGGTTAGTGAAAAGTTACAAAATGCAAAACAGGGCTTCAAATTTCTAATCTAATAAAATATATTAAGGTTTTGGTCTCTTCTAGATGCTAAAAATTGAATATTTTTGCATTAAACAAGATAATGTCACTTACTATGGTTTCTGTTTTGATGGTTAGAGATGGAATTTAACATGGGAAAGCTGGCTAATGCACTGCATGTATTTGATGATGTTGTTTCTACTTTTAGAGAAAACTGCAGTCTGACTGAATGATACTCAGGAGCTTTGCATGTTCTTTAGAAATTAATATATAGACACATAAGTGAGAAAAGCTTTATTATAAATCAAGAATAACCATTAAAAATGATAAATAACTGCATTTCCTCATTGATGATAATTCACTATATGACCTCATTCACACAGACATATTTGCTTAATTTAATTTTTCAATATTAATACATAGCTATACTTTATTTGATCATCCTATTTTGTGATATTACCAAGTTCTCCAGCTTAAATTCAGGGATTCAGAGAATAAGATAACCAACTGCCCCCCCCAAAAATAATTAAATCAAATATCTTTTGACAAGCTCACCCAATAATGAACATAAACTAAATCACGACCATTTTTCAAGTTTTCCGAGTTACTAGTATATTAGTGGTACGTACCGGGAAGTTATTTCATAACCTAAACATGAATAACTCTAATGCCATGTATTTTGAGCTTCCCTAAAACACCTGTTTATAATGAGGACATACTAAGGAACACACTTAGTTAACAACGGCCAGATTTTACAAGCTTACCATTCTTTGCTGAGATGACAGAACACTGTCCCAGTCAGCATCTTGTTGAATGGTATTGACAAGTGTTGGTAGCTCCTCAGAGTGAGGTTTGTTGTGCATTATGGGGTGCAGAGGCAGATGGGAGGCCATATGTTGATCACTGCCCTCTTCCTTTTCCCTTGAGGTCAAATCCTGGGTCATCGCTTCCTCTCCATCCGCTGCACAGGCAAATGGAGAGGTGGCTTGCTTGGAAGACATTCTTCTGCAGAAGAAGGAAAACGGTATGAATTAAAAAGAGCTGTCAATGACAAAAGAGTAAACCATCTCTTTCATTTGACTAATTCAGGAAAAAATAAAAATTCTTTAATTTTAGAGATATTTTGCTCTACTCTAAACCACTGAAAAAGAACTCTTGGCTTATCTGTCCTGCTTTCCCTCTTTGCTTTTAACTCGGCAAACATCTTCCCAGTAATTGTTCCATATTTTCTCTTACCAATCCACAAATGAAATTTTTATAGAACAAGTTTTCATAATGTACAGTGTATATATGTGTATATTTTTCTTTCCAGTTCTCCTAACTAGATCATAAGCTTCTTGAGTGTAATTGGGTTGATGGTTAGAAATGAAAAAAATGAATGAATGACCTGGCAAATGAGCCAGTTTGCAGGATGAGTTGAAAGCACAAAATCCAAATTTCTCGTATGGTTTATATAAGAATGAAAGAAGTCTATGTAGAAAAATATAATCAGGAGAGTACATAATCCATTATGAAAGTCCTAAGTAAATCTGGTTCTGACTTATTAGTTTACACCTTTTATTATGAGGGATAAGACTAACACTACTTAGTGCTATCTAATGCTTTTCTAGAGACCTTCAAGATGTGTCAACTGCTGTAACTTAACTTTTAAGTGACATTAATTGAGAGAGTGGCTGAAACTTTTATATTAGTCTTAAGGTAATTTTGTAGCATTTGAATTGAGTATCTGAAATAGCTATATTCCTATTTTATAATAGAAAGTAAATACAAGATTCAAAACATTTATTATGAAAATAATAAAATGCCTACTATGCATATTACTCAAAACTTCCCAAAACAATACTGAACATTCATTTATGTACCCACAAATAAACATCAACTACACTCTGCAAAATAAGATCTCCATTCTGTGCATTCAAATAAAATGAGAAAACCATGATTATTAAACAAAATTTCAAAACTTTTAGAGAATATCATTTTATCAAAATGAATTTCTTAGCAAAATGTTTAGAAATAAAACCACTAAAGTGTATAACTTAACAGAAGAAGCAATTGTGTATTTTTTCCAAAACTTTAGGTTGTTTTAGTTTATTGCATCTTTAGCTCCAAAACTGCTGTGTAATGAAAGGAATAAAATCTCCACCTTAATTGCTCTTTAACATTAATTGATTTCATACCATTTTTTAAAAAAATGCACAAATCAGTTAACATAGGAAACCACATGAGCATTTTTCAAATTAGCAAATCATTAACTTGCTAGTACTGTTTCTACAGACAAATAAATACTGATTAAAGGGTCTAGAAATCTGAGATTAACAGTTAAATTTACAAATCTGTCACATGCTTTCATGAATATTGCAGTGAAGGAAATATCAAGTGCAAAGAAAAATAATTAAGTTAATTCCAATTTAAACAGTAGTTTTTATGTAGCAGCCCATGTTTCACATAGGATTTAACAGCTAATGCTAAATTTCTCACAATTAATGAGGGGGCTCAGATTTAGTATCCTACAGTGAAAAAAATTAATATAAGATCAGCTAATCTAATTATGCACAGTTCTAAATAAAAGTATTACAGGCTTTTGAAGTGCTTTGAAACATATTAAAATGCTGATACCTACTTATAATAATCATTCTACAAATAATAAAAATTTTATCTATTAGACTTGATGCTAGAAAATAAAGTGGGGAAAACGGAGTGCAGAAAAATGTCTACATTTTCTGTGAGGAGAAAGAAATTAAATATTCTAAAGAGTACTATATCAAAATATCAGATAAATATATTCTTCATCAATTTATGTCAATACTAACAAGTGGACAAATGTATACACAATTTGGAAAATGATAGCCAAAGGATGTCTCTTAGTATACAAGAATTACTTTAGAGCTTACTTTACTGGCCCCATAACTGCTATAGTAAAACCAGGCAAACTACAACTGTTCTGCAAGTTTATCAAGAGCTTGCCACAAACAACTAGAGTGTTTGCATAGTTCAGATAATGACAGTATCAATAATGTAATCACTCACATTAAAAAAAAAGAATGAGTTTACTTTCGTTTTTTTAAACAGTTAAATACAATTGAAAGTCATAATCCAAAACTCAAAGTGACTTTAGCTCCCCCAACAAACATCCTATTATGAAGTGAATTGGCTCCTTCCAATAGCAATATCTGTGATTTTTGCATTAGTATAAATTAATCATGACAAAACCCAAAATGAAAACAATCTCTTAAGAATAATTTCAACTGTAACTGCACCAGTGAACAATAGTGCACAATCCTAATTAAAACACAACCATGCAGCTGTAAAAATAGACTAAATCTGTCCAAAGCTATGAGTTGAGTTTAAAGGCTGGTTTGTTAGAGTGTTTTCTTAAGGAAGGCTGGGTCCTCAGTCTTAATCAGCCAATAAATTATTTCCTGCAATTACATTAAATAGAAAATTATCTTCAAATGGGGAGTGTTAATTGAAAATCAAAATTCAGAGGGAAGTTTAGAAATTACACGCTGAATACAATTAGTGAGGAAAGGCTTCACCTCTCCTTCATCAACAGTCTTCTGGTGATTCCTTCAGTGACCATTTAGGAAAGCTACCTATTTATAACATCACACAATTTGTCTTTTATTTTGCATCTACAAATACAAATGTGTGTCCAGGTTGCAAATAAAAGGTAGGCTGCCAAAAAAAAAAGTAATATTAAATCTGACTGTTCATCCTCAGTTCACACCATCATTAGGAGAAAAGGAAAGGGAGGAGGTAAGGACAACCAAGGAAGGCATACTCAACTTTGAACATTTTGTTCCAAGAATACTTTTCCAAATCACTTTTTTTTTTTCATTTCTTGGGTTTACTTTATTATAGTTCTCAAGTATGTTGTTAGCAGAGAAAAAGATTATTTTTGTTCTTTCAGCAAGGTATTTTCCTTGAGCATTTCCTTTTGATAAAACTTGTTGCGGTTTTTTTTTTTCAGGTTTGTTTTTTATTGTTGGTTTTGTTGCGTTTTGTTTGGGGTGGTGCTTTTGTTGTTTTTTTAAAAGTAAAATGTGCAAAAATTATTTATAATGCATAGTTTATTAAATAAACCTTAGATTTACTGATTATTAGATTTTATTTACTACTTTTTGCACAAAATTACTTCATTAAATAATCCTTCGATTTGCTGATTATATCTCATTCATTTCTTTACTTTAGCTTTCCCTTTGAAAACATTGTACTAAACCAACTAAACTGTATTCTAGAAGCTACAAAGACACTTGGCTTTTGGTAATTCCTTTACTATAACCACAGCATCATAGCTACTCTCCTTTAAAAACTCAAATATATCCATGTTTTAATGTTTTAAAATGTCATGTGGGATACTTACTCTTATTTTCATGCTCATTTAAGCAATTTTCCATTACAAAAATTTTCACCCCAATACATTAGAATAGTTCTTTACTTTAGCTGCTGGAATATACAACTAATAAGCAAAAGAAAATCAAAATCCTTATAGAAATGGTCAATTTCTGTGTGACTTTACTTTGTTTTATTTTTGCACTATTATAACTTAAAAATCATTCAAATGAATTGTTTTTTTAATTTGTATTTTTAAAAAATCTCCCTAGTTATACCCCCTGAAAACAGGGGTTTATAATGGAAGTGCTGACACAACCCTAACTAAAGCAGCGCAAATGTTGCCGCTATAATACACAAAATCAAGTTCTATTATTCTAAACTATCCTCGCTCATGGGATTTTTCTTTACTGTGCTCCCAGCCAAACTGCTGAAGCATGAAAAATTTAAATGCAATCAAATGCGCCCAATTCTACTTTACTAGAACAAGTGTCTACAGTGGTACAATCTTAAAAGGAGATGCAACAGATTTGTTTGGTGTTTTTTTTAACTGTTTATTTATAATACAGTGCATTGGAGATAAAATAAAAGAGGAAATTACACTCACATGGTACTAGTGTATTGACTACACAGAGTACATTATAATCAGAGAGAAAAACTACATTGTCAACTTATCACATTGGTTAAACAAGATGGTTTTCTGGGGCATAGCTATTATCAAGTAAAATCTCCAAGGAGAATTAAATATCTTTGGGACATATAAAACTAAATTCCCATCATATGTTCCCTGGGTTTGAAATGTCTCTGCCCAACAGATCAAGTGAATTCCCAGGATGCCAGGCCATTGGGAAGAACTCCAGGCTTAGGACTTTTGGAAATGAGATTGTTGGTGATAAAGCTTCCCATAACTGATAACGTTCTCTAAGAAGTCAGTAGAATGCCTCTAGAAAGGTGATAATTATTTTATTCCAAAATGTCAGTATAATATATGAATGTTTAGGCCATTACAGACTTACTCAGACAGTAAATTTATTTTCTGTTCTTCAATAGGAAATCAAAATTAGTTGGCCCAAGACTTTATAAAATGATGAGGATGCTGGATATGTACACATTAAGTCCTCTCTCTCAGAATATCACATGTTCTATAACCTTTCTGATTTGATATTATTATTGTTTTTTTAAAACAGTTATTTGTATATATTTAAAAGTTAGGATTATTTTAAAACAACCTTCAACTTTTAAACTTTCTCATAAGGCATAATCACTCAAATTACATTTTTTTTAAATTATTACTTGGAAAGAACCCATCTTTTAAAACTATCATTTGGGACTTACATAACTATTCAAAAGAGCCACTGAAATCATTGAAACAATATTTTAAACTTGATTTTGTAAAATATTTTCATTATTTTTATAATTATTATCAAATGGCATTCACTTTTTAGGTGTATTACATTTATTCAAAAGAAGTCTTGTTTTTAACATAAAGCAACATTTTAATAGTTGGCTTACTTAATAAAAAAAAAATAAAAATTTGAGGCCAACATTCACGTTTATTTTTGTAGCTCAGCCCCTGGCTACAAAGGTAGACTTATTTCAATCAGATAAATCACTCTTAATTTAATGCTATATTTGATCTGATGCTTAGAAATAAATAACTAATTTTCCAAAAATATAACACAGTGGCTCTCATTTTAAGGAACATGAGTAACAGATATATTCAGCTGACAAAATGCACAATATCCAGGACCCCCTACAAAGGATGTTAGTCTACCCAGCCTAGGGCAAAAAATGATTTAAAAAATCTTCTTGTATCTCTTAATTCCCACATTTAAAGGAGGGTTGCAGAAGACACCCTAATTCTAGACATTAAAATGAAGGCATCTTTTAAAACTTTCCCTGTTTCATTCTAATAAAGACTGAGAGTTGTTACTGATTCTTTGTATTATTTTATACAGCACTACCACCTCCTCTGCCCCATTCTACCTCCAAACTTCCCTGGGATTCTGCCAGATTTTTCTTTTTCTTCCATCTGTTTAATATGCAATTTTAAAAATTCAGGGAAAAACAAGGTAACTGCTTTCAGAACTATTTTGGAAAGTTATAAACCTGTCTTCTACAGTTTGTAGTAGCTTTTCAGAACATACATGGTAACACATAGACACAATACTTGTAGAAGAAAACTCACTGATTTGAGTTAGCTGTCAAATCAATAGAGATGAAGCAAATGAAATATACTTGAAGTTCTTGAAGTATGTCTAAGAAAGGACTTAAATTAATGGGTTTTGACTTTTCTAAGGCTTCTAATTTTTCATACCAAAACACCAAAATTGTCTCCAAAGGCCCTCTGAGGTTCTTTTACAAAACAGGAATTACCTGGAACAGATTCTTCTCAAGTCATCAAAGTTTGTGTTTCTAGAGTTTATATTTAGCTGACAATATTGCTGTCACTTTATATAGCTTAAGACCGTTCTTTGGACTAGAGCTCATATGTCTTGGAATGCTTTGACTCATGAATTGTTTCTCCTGATAATGTTACATCACGTAACCACCTCTGTCTAATTGGTTAGTATCTGCTGGAAGAGACAGGCAACCAGCCTAATGACTGACTGCCTATGGAAAATCTATAATTATTACATGTGTCCCTGAGTATCTAGTTTCTTCCTGGGATCAAAACAACTTGACTTCATGTAACCTCTATCTATACTTTTTGCTTGATAGAAACAATATTGAGTTTTCGCACAGTTTATCTACCAGTAACTTGTTGGGAAGCCAAGCCCAGAGTTTATAAATAAAATCTGTTACTTAACGAAAAGAGCAAAACCAAACAATTACTTCCATAAATATACACTAACTTAGAGGAATTTAATCAAGCACAATGACTTTATAGCTCAATTGAAAGACCTCTATGTGGCTTGAGTGAAAGAAAGCTGTCTAAAATAATGGCAGGATGAATTTATTTATATATGTTCACTTTGAATCTCCTCTTCACATGAAATGAGAACCATAATTTTTAAAGTTAATAACAAGCATGTCTTTGTCAGCTCAAAACTGACCCACTAATATGGAAGCCCAATTACAGGATATCTTATCCAATTATTAACAAAAGCCATAAACCAGAACAATAACTTCTCAGAGAGAAAGCACAGGAAGCTACCACTATATACTTTTCCATTCTTACCTCTATTTTCACTCTTTAATATTGCCAGAAAAAAAGAGAAAAATGAAAATTGATACATAGAGATTGTTTCAAAATATGAAAATTCACATATGGTAACACTGAACAAAATCATGTAAAGAAGCCAATCTCTGAGGTTCTTCTTTAGCTAAATAAAGCAATCCAGTAATTCCTCTCTTCCATGTAATGAAATAAGGCATAAATTCGGGTTTCTATCCAAAGAAGAAGAAGAAAGAGAGGAGGGAGGGAGAGAGAGAAGAGAGGGAGGATAAGGGGATGGGAGGGAGGAGGGGAGAAGGTGAAAGGGGAGGAGAGAAACAACCACGGCTTTGCAGTTCATTTTCAGTTTGTCTACTTAATGAAAACCTCATTGTACAGCCCTGAAAACCATTTCCAGCAGGCAAAGTATTTCTGATTCAGCAGAGGTTACACAAGCATCAAAGCAGTTAAATATAGGTGCCAAGCTGCATTGCCAGGAGCTCTTAGTACTGTGAGTTAGTGTTACCTGACAGCTTGGTGAATATAAAATTACTTGTTTCTCCAATTGAAGACAATCAAATTGTCACCTTCCATTGTAATAATGCACAACTAGTGATCAGCAAAGTGCAAACATAATTACCATGAAGAAAACAAAAAATCAAATCTAAATCTCTCTACAAAGTAAACACATCTATCTGGCTTCCCCAAAAAAGAAGTGCATTTTAATACTGAATGCTATGATGCAATTTTTATGTTATTTAACAATAAGAGTTATTAGTCTTACATTAAATAAAAATGAAAAACAAGAAAGACCAATTCATCAAAAGTGACTACAAATAACAATAAGAGCACTACAACTTTCCAGACATATCACAAAGGCCTACAAATTATATCACTGCCATTTGAAATGATAACAGGAAGTGTATGTCTGTAGCATGTCCATTATAAAAACTTCTCTTTCAGAGATTTCTTTCTGGCCTACAAACCTTTCTGAAGGGTGAAAAAGACAGGTCAGATCCAATCTCAAAAGCTTTTGTCTTAATTTTTCCTTAAAAGTAGGAGCTATGCTTTATTTTTTTCTTCTAAAGTATCCTATATTTTTGAAATTGAAAATTTACCTCACAATGTAATTTAGTATCTCTATATAAGTTTAGAAAAATAACCAAGGATAGGGTACATATCCAGAACTATTTTTGAGACACTCAGAATCTGGAATTCTTGTCCAAATTTGGTGACCAGATTGGCCCACTACCAAAGTTATCTAAGTAACCCAAGCTAAGTTAGTATTAAAGGATTGAAAATTTGACATGGTTCTCTCGCACTCTGAAAATTCTTAAGATACAAATAAAAATGAATACCATTAATACAGATAATGCTCCAAACAAACTTCATTTTAAAAGCTCTCTCAGAAAAGTGATTTTATTTCATATCTATCTAACTCAAGATTTAAAACATTCAAATTTACATCATTCCTTCCAATATAGCAAAAACTCTTTCTCATCATTCTCAAAATACTCCCCGTATAGGATGTTTTTCTTTCATCAATAATGCCCTTCTTTTTTATCAGAAAAGTATGTTATACAGCTAATACCTGATATTTCTGTTCTAAACAATATCATTTATAATCACCTAACACAAAAATTGACCAGTTTGGTGGGGGAGGGGAAAGCCCTGCACCAGGGTAAATCTGGAATGAACTGAGGACCATCAATAGCACAAGATTTCCTGAGTGTGAGTCTTACAACACAAATACAAATTCAGACATTGGTAATCTGATATTTCATTCCTTAAAATGATGTTTTCATCCTACATCAATCGGAACCGGCCAATCTTGCATGGTATTCCTCTTCTTCCATTCCTCTATTTTATTAGGGAAGGGTAGAAAAAAGAGTGAGATGAAGACATTGGGTGAACTTTGTGGCTAAATCAGAAGCAGAATAAGGATAGAAAGAAATAGGAGAAAGGGGAAGTCCAATACCTAGTTGTGAGTTTTATTGTGATTGGAGATAAATTTCACATCACTAAGAGAAGTGTTTGGATGTAAGAAATAAGACTGTTTTAGGAAAACATCTTTTTCCTTGCTCTTATAACTTTCAAGTGATATAATAAACTTTTTTTCAAGATACCTTACACTTAAAAGCTTAACACAATAAAAACCTCCCAGGCAAAAAGGACTACAATCAGTATTTTTAAAATTTCAATGATAGGTAATTTAACTCCTACAGAATATTGCTTACAATATAGTAACAATAAAAAGTATCAACAAGAGGAAGAAAAAGAAACCTTTTGTCAGAGAACACTTTCTACACCCTGGGAGATAAACGTTTTCATTGATATTACCAAAAGCTTATGGAAATAGGGGAAAAAGAGAAATCATTAAAACATTTTGTCTGATAAAAAATAAGCTTTTCTCTATGTACCATGAGGACAGGGATCATCTTTTCTTGTTCATTACTGGATCCCTAGGTCACAGAGCAGTGCACAACACATTGGAGACAATCAATAATATTGGAAAGAAAAAGGGAAGAAAAGTCAGAAAGGGAGAGAAGAGCAAACAGCTTATTGTTTTAAATTAAAGTGAATAGATAATCACAGAAAATACCACTCACATGTTAATGCTTTCAACCTAAACATTATTCTTTCTCTATACTCTTTCTATCAAACATCTCATCACTTACTATCTAAGATTATTATATCTATATCCCCAACACTAGATTCTCTCTTATCTCCCTGAAATACAACAGTCCTCAAATGATTGTAAAATATTTATGCCAAGACATACTCTGCAATTTCATATTAAACAACCTAAAACCAGAGTCATCATTATTTTCCTCAATACCTTCTCTCATTCATTAATACTCAGAGGAGCATCATTCTCACAACCACCCAGGTTCAAAAACATAAACACTATATCCATCTCCTCTTTTGTATCCTTGTTCCTCATTGCCAGCCTGTCATTAAGTTCCATCAACCCTTCTTTAATAATGTTTCTCATGCTCATCTTTCTTACTATACTCATAATCACCTTGGTACAGGGCTTTATTACACCCCAAACTCTTACAACATACTCTAGTTTCCCTAATTTCAGTATCTCCCCACTCCAAATCAATCTTACTATCACCCTCTTTATCAGGCCACTCTCTGGATCAACAACCAACAGTGACTCTCCCCTGATGGCAGAGTAAAGCTAAAACCCAATTCAAGGCCCTCCACCCAGACCAACCAATCTTTCTAAACATACCTTCACTTTAACCTCCTACTCTAACTAGACTGATATACTCAAACTTCACTTATTGTTGTCTCCCAGGCTTTGATCTCCCTCTCTCTCTCCCCCTATTTCCCACAATTTCCTTTCTTATCACTAGGAAACCAGCTGGGATTATTCCAGGTAACTATGATCCACCCCTCTTCTAATCATTTCTAGTAAGTGCCCCAAGACATTATTTTTTATACCACTCATTGAACACTTAGTGCATATTACCTCACATAATCTTTTAAAAATACATGATATCATTATATTTTATAAGTAATCCCAACCAAATTACAAATTTTTCAAGGACAAGAACAGAACCCTAGGCCTTTCTGTATTCCCACAATACCTAGTACAATGTTTTGGACAAAGAAAACGCTCTTTAAATATTGCCAAATTATTTAAATATTATTAAATGAATAGGAAGAGATAAATTTAGGGAATTATATTTAACCAGAAAAAAAGTAGCCATGAAAGAATATTTAAAATAGAGCTTCTAGATTTCTGTATATACATTGGTTTTCAGGGTGTCTCCTCCACCCACACACATTGGCCAATTAAATTCATCTCATATTTTAGAAGTTCTACATATTCCATGGTACGAAATATCATCAATCTATGTTATCAGAAACATTAAAAAGATTGAAAAATAGATAAATGAGTGGATAGATGAATGGATGGATATTACAGAGTTAGTTGAAAAGATATATAGATAGTTTTTACTAGAAGCTTAGAAAGTACCAGTCACTGTGCTAAACACTGGTACATGTATTATCTCATTTAGTTTTAAAAGCAACTCTAGGAGTTAGATAATGTCATTATCCCTGTTTACTGATAAGTAAACCAAGGTGCAAAACTCTTTATTTAAAAAAATAGAATTTATGAAGAAGACACCAAAGACAATCACAGCAAAAACAAAAATTAACAAATGGGACTTGATTAAACTAAAAAGCTTCTGTATAACCAAGCAAACAATCAATAGAGTGAATAGACAACCTACAGAATGGGAGAAAATATTTACATGCTGTACACCTGATAAACAGCTAACCAGAATCTATAAAGAACTCAAACAAATCATCAAGAAAAAATCAAACCACCCCATAAAAATGTGGGCAAAAAATATGAACAAAAACTGTTCAAAGGAAGATACACTAATGGTCAATAAACATATGAAAAAATGCTCAAAGTCTCTAATCATCAGGGAAACACAAATCAAAACCACAATGAAATATCACCTAACCCCAGTGGGAATGGCTTTTATCAAAAAGTCCCAAAACAACAGATGCTGGCATGGATGTGGAGAGAAGGGAACACTGTTGGTGGGACTGCAAAGTAGTACAACCTCTATGGAAATACGGAGATACGTCAAAGAACTAAAAGTACACCTACAATTTGATCCAGCAATCCCACCATGGGGTATTTACCCAAAGGAAAAAAAGTCGTTTTATCAAAAAGACATGTGCACTCGAATGTTTATTGCAGCACAATTCACAATTGCAAAGATGTGGAATCAACCCAAGTGCCCATCAATTCATGAGTGGATTAATAAAATGTGGTATATGTATACTATGGTGTACTAAGCAGCTATAAGAAAATGGTGAACTAATACCTTTTGTAACATCCTGGATGGAACTAGAGACCATTCTTCTAAGCAACGTATCACAAGAATGGAAAAACAAACACCACATGTACTCACAATTAAATTGGAACTAATCTACATCCTTGTGCACATATGGTAGTAAAAATCAATGGAAATCAAGTAGGTGGTGGGGGGAAAGAGGGGCCCGGTAAACTTACATCTATGGGTACAATGCACACTACCTTGGTGATGGGCACACTTGTAACTTTGACTCAAACTGCACAAAAGCAAAGCATGTAATCAAAACGTTTGTGCTCCGTAATATTCCGAAATTTAAAAAATGAAATAAAATATAAAAACTTGCCTAAGGTTATACCTAGTAAATACAGAAAGCAGAATTTGAACTCAGGTGGTCTAACGCCAGGGAAGATACTATCAGAATTAAAGGTTTCTGAAATCTAAATTAAATAAATTGTTAACTATTTTTTCCATCATCATCTGAATTATTCTTTACTAATTTAAACCCTTCCTGTAGAATTTTATTTTGGATATTCCAGTTAGATTTTCTAAACAGTCATTTAATCAGAGCTTAGTCCAAGGATTTACTGTTTTTATGTATTCCTTCGCTTCTATTTCTAGAGTTGGAAGTATTTAATTATTAACTAACAATTATAAAAAAAGAGAGAGAGAGAAAAGTGGAGCAAGTAATCCTCTAACAAATCCATTTGACTCTCATTCTGGGCAGTTTGACAACAAAATTGGTTAAGGAAGTAGTGAAAGCTATTAGTACACAAGGTTTAGAGGCTCACTGTAGTTTTTACACAGTAATTTTCTAACAAATATTAATATTTATTGGTTGTCAGCTATCCATGCTTTTCCTAGCATGTTTTTTCTGGTTGACCTTGATGATCAACATTTAATTATATTATTATACAGACAATCGTGAAATAAAGTAAGACTGTCACTGCCCATTCATTTCAAGGCCCTGAGAAATATGAGATCCAATTTCTACCTTCCAGCTCTGACCAAAGAAGCCACACCAGACACATCAGACACAAGTGGAGCTGCTTCGCTATAAAAGTAGGTGTTAAGGATAGTTTGAGGGAAAACAAGATGAGGAGCTTGAACAGGATGTATTTAACACACTACCCATCAAGGGTTGATTTCAGGGAACGCAGAGTAATTTAGATAGCCTCTTAAAATCTGACTGCTATATAACATTACACATATCCTAACTTCTGGGGAAAAGAAATACAAAAGATCCATATACAAGGATTATGAATTTTCATAAATTGTAATTGTCTGTGAAAGCGGAAGAAAGGTTTTCACCATCGACCCAAATTTTCACATTTTTTAATACACACCAAATAGTTTGGTTTCACAAATAACTGAAGTGCTGCTAGCATGTATTTCTCCTTCCCTACATCCACCACCCCTCCCTTTCTTAAAGCTATTTGCTTTAAATTTCTCACTCGCATTTGCTGGTAACATATTATCATAAACAGCTCCAGGAGAACATGAGAATCCAATTGTTTCCATGAATCATTGCACAGAATTGTTTGAGTTATCATTATAAAAGACAAGTATGACTACCCGTTGTCTTGCATGCTAAGGGATTCTTTACCAAGTACCTATTTGCATACCTATCAAGCCACAGAACTTCCAGCTTTTCCAATCTATTTTGTTTGTTATAGGAATGAATTCTGCATTATTTATCTGGTTCTGTTTTTTGTTCCCACATAAGCACCACCTTTATTTCACAATTTCCCAAAATTGAGTAAGAGAGACCCCTGAAAAACTTTTACATTTATCATGCCTAATCTATTAACATTTTAGATTTCTTTAAAATCAAATCTTTATTTGCATCCATGGTGCCTAGAACTGCAGAACTGCTAACAGTCTTAACAGAATCTATTGTCAGAAGGACAAGTGTGATATAGCAGAAAGATTTAGAGTCTGGATTTTTTTTGTTTGTTTGCTTGTTTTGTTAGAAACAGGGTCTCACTCTGCTGTCCAGGCTTGAGTGCAGCAGCACAATCACAGCTCACTGCAGGCTTGAACTCCTGGATTCAGGTGATCCTCCTTCCTCAGCCTCCCTTGTAACTGGGACTATAGATGCACACCACCACACTTGGATAGTTTTTTCTATTTTTGTAGAGTCAGGGCCTCATGATGGTGTTCAGGCTAGTCTCGAACTCCTGGCCTAAAGTAATCCTCCGACCTCAGCCTGCCAAAGTCCTAGGATTACAGGTATGAGTCACTGCACTTGGCCTAGAGTAGAGTTTTAAATCCTAGACCTCTCACTTACTAGATCTGTGAACTTGAGAAGTTACTTAAATCTCTGAACTTCTATGTTCCTATCCATAATAGTAGGGACAACACATTTTCCTTGAAGAGTTGTTATAAAGATCAATTCAATCAATATATGTGCAAATATCTAGTATTTGGTAGGTATGAAACAAATGCTAACTTCCTTTAAATAAAACTTCATAGAAATAGTTTGACCCAAAGAAAATAAATAAAAATTCTTTAAAAGGTTCTGAATTTTTATGAATTATAATAAATAAAAGTTCCATGGAAAAGAAGTTTTCCATATCCAATATACTCATGAGCCAATGCTAAGTGGACCAATGACTAGGACCATATCAACAGGATAAAACCACAGGGTAAAAATACATACACCGCTATTTCCCAAAAAGGGTACAGATGAGAAAGAATCACTCTTTACACAGGAAAGTCCAAAGCATACAGCATCTGCTGCTGAGAACTGTATTCCTAAGGATG
>CAUYPO010033902.1:50000-59268 GCA_963574435.1 Cheirogaleus major
TACCCTTTCCTTTTCTTGTCCTTGGTGCTCTGCTGGACATGTGTCAATGACCAGTTACTCTCTACCTCCACATTCTTTCAGGTCTGTTTTCAGTCTCTACAATTGCCACTGATAAATGTTCTTGAAGGAATGCAGATGGGGGTGATGGGGGAAAATGCGAATAATCACAAAGGAAATATCAGAGAGGGAGAAGAGAGATGCTATACTAATAAAAATAACAACACAATGGCTAATGCTACTGAGTACATACTATGTGCCAAGTTCCTTACTTATGCTTCACAGTACCTCAGTTAATCTCAAGACAACCCCACAATGAAGCTACTAATTTATCCCCATTTTTGGATGAGCTAAATGAAGCTTAGAGGTCGTTAAGTAACTTGGCTATGGTTATAAAGCTAGTAAGTGAGAGAGAAGAGATTCAGACCAGTCCTGTTCAACTCTAAATCCCATGCTTTTAACTTTTATACTATAAACCAAGCACAGAGGCTCACACCTGCAATCCTAGCACTCTGGGAGACTGAGGCAGGAGGATCACTTGAGCTCAGGAGTTCGAGACCAGCCGGAGCAAGAGTGAGACCCCATCTCTACTAAAAATAGAAAAAGTAGCCAGGTGTCATGACACACACCTGTAGTCCCAGCTACTCAGGAGGCTGAGACAGGAAGATTCCTGGAGCCCAGGAGTTTGAGGCTGCTGCGACACCACTACACTCTACCCAGGGTGACAAAGTAAGACTCTGTCTCAAAATCTCTTACTGAATCACTTACTGAATGTTAACTGTGTGCCAAACACTATGCCAGCTGCTTTATATAGGTTAGCTGTAAGACCCACAATAACCTAAAAAGGTAAATATCATTGTTCCCATTTTATAGAAGAGAAAACTGAGGCTCTGGGAGATTAGGTAACTTATCTAAGGTCACACAGCTAAGTAAGAAGAAGCACCAGAATTTTAACCCTGATCTATTTGGCTGCATTCTTTCCACTACATTATAATGTGTATAATCCCATTTCCTACTCCTTCCTCCCCTATGAGACCCTTCTCCATCTTTACAGTTCCAGATTCCACCTTCAAGGGTCAGCTGATATTTAACCTCCTCTAGATGCCTTTCCACAAAATTATCAGTCCACCATTGTATTCCTATTGAAATTATTTTTGTAACATTCATTTAACTTGATCAAGACAGATTTGTATTTGCTCGTTTCCTCTTCTGTGTTTTATGTCCCTAATCAACCAACCCAGAGAAGTGCCCCATAGCTGGTTCCTCAAGCAGTTGGTATTGTCCAAACATATCTTACTTTATTCTCAATTCAGCCTCTAGAAGGGGGCAAGAATTTCATAATACTTTGAATCCTCCAAAATAATTGGCAGTATCCTAAGAACATAGTAGGGCTTAATAAATAATGTATTGATTGACCACAATATACTCTACAAGTAAGAAGTTTTCAATAATAACAATAATAGCTAACTTTCTCCCTATATATAGACATATATATGTGTATATATATAATATATGGATTTAATCCTCATAAAAACCAATGAGGTAGGCACTATTACTTCCATTTACAGAGGAAATTGAAGAACAGGAAAGTTAAGTGACTTGTCCAAGTTCACATAGCTAATAAGTGGCAGAGTCAAGATTCAAACCCATTCAATCTTACTCCAGAGTTAGCATTCTTTTGACTACATTATAGTACTACCTTCACTCAAGAGATGTTGTTCCAAGATGAAACAACTCTCACACATTAAAAAAATTGTGAATTCACACATTATTTCTGCTATAAACACTATTTGGAAAAGATAAGAAAAAAGAGCCTGTATGCATAGAGGAGAAAACCTGAGCAGCAGATATAAAATTGCTTGGGAAAATAAAAAGGAAAGAAAATTGAGAATTATTTCTCTCAAAAAAAAAATTAAAGTGTGCTATTTTTGCATACTTTTCTGTGATTTATAAAGCCTCCATACCAACTACCCCTCATTAATAAAACAAATTATATAGCATATTTCAGAATGAGCAACCATTGTTAGCAAAGACCCTGAAACTCTACTCCATAATCATGTAATCCTGAACCAATAAAATGCAACCATCTCTGGACTGACACACAACAGCTGTTTAAAGTATCTGACAGGAGGCCTGATGAAGATACCAAGGAAAAACTGGAAAAGAGAATGCTAATTTCCAAATCTTTTAAGCTTTAGTAGGTTCTTGCAAAAGTTAGGAAGAAAAATATAAGATATACCTCTACTTTTAAAAAGCAACATGAAATTCTTGATAATTTAGAGATGATGGAAAATAGAGGTAAATGATATATGCTTATAATTCATAATTTATAATTTGCAAGTCCTTATCCTGTACATTATTTCTTTTAATTTACACAATCATTTGGAGAGATCAATAGTATTATCATCTCTACAGAATCAGCCCCTACGAATGAGGCTCAGAGAAGATAACACCCAACAATTATTTAGGTAGGAAGTGGTGATACCTAAAATTCAGGTCTCACAAAACTCCTTCCCTTGTCTCATGTGGTTCTTGTTGAAGAAAAGGGAAATAAAGCTCCTTGCATTACAGAGGGGGAAAAAGAAACAGTGACTGCAAAATAGATAATGACTGAAGCCTTAGAATGACAGGTCTCAGTGCTCGCTCGCTCTCTTTCTGTCTCTCTGCTCTTCTAGGAAACATTCACATCTTCCACTTTCAAAGTAAAATAACAAGTAATGAATATAAGCCCTCCTGGTTGCCTTCCATCCACATGTTTCCTAATTTCACTCCTTCTCCTTGGACCTCTGGGAATAAACACTGTAACACAGTACCACCACAGTGGTGTCACAGACACATGAAAAACAAGCCCATGACTCTATTCAGACAAAATGCCAAAGGAAAGCCTGAGAAAATCTAGAACGTGGAAAATAAAGCCATTTTCCCATATAACACAGCATGATAATTCTCCAGAGGAAAGTAAAATATAGCATGATTATACAGAAGCATTGTGTGGTGTGCGGCATGTATGATGGGAGAAAAAGGGGAGCTATGGTCTGAAAATGAAAGAAAAACTAAAAAGCAGGCAAGCGCATCTAGAGTATGTTATGTCTATAGAATTCTGTGCCACAGAGTAAAGGAAATTGCCTGCTTCAGAGTTCTAAAATTTTCTGGGGAGCAGAGATCAGTAAACACATCTACTCTTTCTCAGAACTAATACATAAAACTTTTTCAACATTCTAAGGCAAAGAATGACAAGTCAGACATTTTATTGCAGAGGCAGCCAGTGTGACAATGGCCACACAGGATATTCCTGTGTACATCTCTGGTTGTAAAGATGTACATAAGCTTTGGCATATTGCCAATATAACATGTAAACACATGGTTCCAGATAAGGAAGGCTCTCTTTAACCCAAATATTATTTGTCTCACTGATCTTCCTTTATATTACTTCGTCCAGTAAATATGTATATGGCTGACACTTCTATTAATAGATTCTGGGAATAAAGCAGTGAACAAGATAAAGTCCCTGGCCTAATAAACTTGCATTTTAAGTCAAATTAAACCACCTCCGAGATTTTTTCCAACCCTAAGATTCTATGGTTCTATTATTAGAGGAAAAGGCTTAAATTGCAAATGTCCCTGGTAGAGGGACACTTTGAGCACCTAAAGGAAAAGAACTCCTTTCTAGCTATAGCATCTAATGCTTAGTGCTCAGTAAAGGTTTTTAAGTGAATGGAGATTAACTACAACAGAGGTTGCGCATCCCTAATCTGAAAATCTGAAATATGAAATGTTCCAAAATCCAAAAATTTTTGAGCTCCAACATGACACACAAAGGAAATACTCACTGGAGCATTTCAGATTTCACATTTGCAGATTAGGGATATCCAACCAGGTATCAGCAAGTATTTCAAAATCCAAAATGCTTCTGGTCCCAAGCATTTTGGATAAGGGATACTCAACCTGTATTATGGATGTAGAAACAGATTCAGGTTGGTTAAATAAATTATCTATGGTTAAACAGATGGTAAGTGGTAGAGCTAAGAACCATATCCTGACCTAGTGCTATTCTAGGAACACCTAATAATTCTGATGAAGCAGGTTAAAACTTTATGTTTAAGGACTATTTGGTTACTAAAAGCTAGTTCCCAAACAATGAGTCTCTGCATCTTCGCTCACCTCTGTACTTAGTAGTATTACATAATTTAACACTTAATTTTCCTCTAACTGGGGTCAGGAGATAAGATTTGAATGAGCTTAGAGATAGATGTACCCTTAAAAGTCATCTAGTTCTTTTCAAATGAGGGAACTAATCACAAAAGGGTAGAAATTTTCTTAAAGTACCCCAGCTAACTCATGGCAGACCTGGTATGAAAATCGAAGTCTTCTGATACTTAGCCCAGTGTTCATTTCCATCACCACACTGTTTTTCCTCAATTCCTTGATGGTAGGAACTACTTGTTAAATGTTTTTCGTATTTCTTCCACTACTCAGAAAGCATATAATGCTACTGGAATTTATATTACCCAACAAATTAACTATTAAAAAAATTATTTTTCAAACCTAGCTTTTCCTCCTCCCCAAAACCTCTCTATTCCAGCTGGGCTAGAAACATTTTAACAGCTTCTGAACCAAGATTCTGGCCTAAAGGACCCCAGCAGGAATCTGCTAAGCTTAATACACAAGAATAACCATATCCTAATATTCTTTCCCCAGAAAAAGCACTAGGACCTATAGGACAAGCCCCTTTCAAATGGATTTTTCCAATAAGTAATCAAATGGCCCAAAGACTTACATTTTCAGGAAAAGAAAGACTCTACCCACCAGTCTAACTGAATTTTCCTGAGCTGCTCTTACAAACTTGATCTACTCTCCAGCCCAGCCTGCCTTAGAAAAGTGTAGAAAAGCAAGTAAAACTTACTACATGCTTTTAATTGTCTATTAGCCACAAAATAGTTCTTCAATTAATTAGCACTTCTATTATGTTTTGTAAATTATAGCAGTCAAAACAGATGTGGCAAAAAGAGCAATGAAAATTGGTCTGTAAGTCTCTAGTCTCTTTTTCCCCAAGAGATTGCATGGGGCACTAAATTGAGGGCAAAAAGACCATTCTCGTTCTGTCACTAATAAATTATTTGATATAGGGCAAAATCAGTTATCCTCTCTGGGTTTATTTTACACATCTGTAAAACAGAAATAATAATATTTACCCCAATTACTTCATGAGGTAACCAGGTAGAACACATGAGCTAATAGCCATAACATTAATTTGAAAAGTATACATCACCATACAAATGTAAGGTAGTGCAATTAATTACTAGTATTATCACTCCAAATTACTATACATTTCAGAGACTAGAAAGCTATCCCATAAAGCAAGTTAGAAAAGGGCAAAAGCAGTGTGACATAGAAGGAATATCAAAACTTTGGAGTCAGACAACAGTGGGTATGAATCCAGACTCTGTGACTTTGACAAACTATTCAAATTCTTTGAGCCTTGGTTTCTTCATCTGTAAAATGGGAATAGTACTACTGTGGAATTGTTATTATAAAGAAAAAGTTTTATATGTGTGTGTGTATAGTCAACTCTTATCTGAGCTTTTGCTTTTGGTGGTTTTTGTTCCCCCCGGTCAACTATATTCTGAAAATAGATGAGTAGAGTACAATAAGATATTTTCAGAGAGAAAGAGAACATTCATATATTGTTATAACTTTTGATATTATTGTTGTTAATCTCTTACTGCCTCTATTTATAAATTAAATTTTATCATGGGTATGTATGCATAGGGAAAAAACATAGTTTGTATAGGGTTTAGTACTATCTGCAATTTCAGACATCCACTGGAGGTCTTGGAACATATCCCCCTCAGATAAGGGAAGACTACTGTGTGCGTCACACACATATTTATATAAAAGAATCTTATATAACATACAATAGTAGTTATTATTATTATGAATAAATTTCCTCTTCTAGAGAGCTTAGAACTTCAGGATTTTATCTAGCATTCCCATCATGTAAACAGCTGAAAAATCTGTAACGTAAACCAACAACAACACCAATAATATTTGTGATCAACATAGTAAAACAAAAAATTTAGATGCTAATTAAGCAGCATATTAGCAATCGGGTCAGAGTTTAGAAGCTAGTTCTATCAATGGGTATTTTCTCAGTCATTCAAATTGTTGTGCTTATTTCAAATCCAGTGCACTGAGGCTTTCTTTGTGACTGGTTTGTTGGATTGTTGCCTGCATGTCTGTCTTCTTCTGTGAAAATGCCAAATATGTAGAAATTTCAGTAACCAGATTAGATGTTCATCTTGACAATATATTATGCTGTTTGATGTCATGTTGACATCCTATTGATGATGTTCATGACTTTTTATGCCTTTATTTTTATCTTTGGTTTCACTAAAAAGAAAGTAAAAAACCCTTATACTAATGAATTCAGACTTTTTTCAGACACAGTGCTGCTTCCCTTCCATGAGATCAGGAAAAGGACATATTTCTGGTTGCAGACATATGTGGCACAGACATGAGATCACAGCCTTAAGCTTAATAGGAGAACATAACAATCTACTCACTGTTTACACTTTAGCCCAAAGGGCAGCTGGAAATCACAACCAACCATATGCAGTGCCGAACAAGTGGTCATGACTTTATTAGTAAAGCCAAGCATTAACAAATAAGATTCTGGGAATGGTATGGTGAGGGGCAGGCGTCTCTTACCCTAGGCCCCCCTAAGTACTAAGCACAAGGCCCAGGCTATTGTTGAAAATGTCCTTTGGGATTAGACTATTCTCTCTGCCAGGATTTCATTTGCCATCTTTCATATTTCCCAGTTCTCCCATACAGTGTTTAATCAGCTGCTGGTTGGAAAGGATTCCCTATTCTTACATCCAGACATCCTGTAAGTGGAACAAATTATAAAATTGTCTACATGCAACTGAATCAAACCACACATATAGTAATGTTTTTTGTACCATAAAGAACTATTTCAAGTAGAAAAAGAGATGCAAATCGTATCTCACTTAATCCTCCTCAGTCTATGACAGGTACAGGATATTACTCCCAATTTATAGATGAGAAATTGATGTTTTAAAAAAAGGCTTAAGGACACTGCAAGCAAATTGCAGGACAAAGATATATATCCAGGTCCAAATCCTATGCTTTCACTATTCAATGGCTACCATAGAGAACAAATTACTTGATAATCTATGGCCTATTGCAGTTACTTTTTTTTTGCATTGAGATGTATACAAATTTACTGGGAAAATGTACTACCCAAAATGAATCACAGTTTAACTCTGCAACATTTCTTATGCATATCAGTGCCATAATTTACAAATTTTTATCTGATTCCTTCACTTCTTTTCCACACCTAACACATAGTGTCAGATGACAAATTTGTTACCCAAATACAAAAATCATAGGACAAAGTGTGAGAGCATAAAACCGTCAAAATACCTACAAGACTTCATCAATGTGATGAAGCCCTATTGGGTCAGAAATATTTCTGTAACAAATTCCCTAATTATATCCCATCTATTTGAACTACTTAATGTTTATTGTTCTGACTGAATATGACTGTATTTGGTATGGTATAATACTTCAGGCAGACCAAAAGATTGACAACAGAATAAATTCACATTTTTATCACTCATAATTTAATACAATTCAGATTTTTTATTACTTTAACCAAAGAATGAGAAAATAGAACAAATAATGGATTGAGATCCAGAAATACTATATTCATATCTATAAACATTCATAGAATTTATCTCCAACTCATTTATCTCTCTCACCTACCCCACATCTCCATTTGGATATCTAACAAGCATCTAATATATGTCCAAAACTGAGCTCCTGATAGTCCCTCTAAAGCTTGTACCTTCCAAAGCCTTTCCCATCTTGCTCAATGGCAACTTCATCCTTAGTTTCTCAGGCCAGAATCCTGAAGTCATCCTTGACTCTTCTCTATCATTCCACAAATCCAATCAAATCAGTCAGAAACTTCTGTTAGTTCTTCACTCAACATATATTCAGAATATAATCACTACTCACTATCTCCACTGCTACTCCAAGCCACCAGAACTCTCATTTAGATTACTGTAATAGCCTCTTAAGTAATCATCTATTTTCCACTCTTTTGCATCTCTATAACTTATTCCCAGCAACAATGAACCAAAGTGATTCTATTATAACGAGTCAGGTCATACCATTCTTTTGTTCAAAATGTTCCAATGGCTCCCCATCTCCCACATAGCAAAAGCCAAAATCCTCACAATGAACTACAAGTTCCTACTTGATCTGCCTTCTGTCACTTTTCTGACTTCATCTACTAATATCTCCCCTCACTCACTTATCTCCAGCCACTCTGGTCTCATCCGTGGTCCTTGAACATTCCAAGAACACTTCTACCTCAGAGTCCTTACACTGGCTGTTCCCTGTGCCAGGAATACTCTTCCCCCAGAAACCTGCATCATTCCCTTTCTCTATTCAAGTATTTAAGCAAAAATGTTCTTCTCAATGAGACCTTCCCTGACCATTCTATTTAAAATAACACATACCTCTACCCTAGGCACTCCCTATCACCCTTTTCTTCTTTTTTTAAAATTTTTTTTATTTCAGCATATTACAGGGGTACAAATCTTTAGGTTATGTATATTCCCTTTGCCCCACCTGAGTCAGAGCTTCAAGCGTGTCCATCCCCCAGAGAGTGTACATTGTACCCATTAGCCACATATATACCCATCCACATCTCCCCTCTCCCATCTGCCCAACACACAATGAATGCTATTACTATATGTGCACTTAAATGTTGATCAGTTAATACCAATTTGATGGCGAGTACATGTGGTGCTTGTTTTTCCATTCTTGTGATACTTCACTTAGTAGAATGGATTCCAGTTCTAACCATGATAATACAAGAGATGCTATATCATCATTGTTTTTTGTAGTTGCTCAGTATTCCATGGTATACATATACCACATTTTATTAATCCACTCATGTATTGATATGCACTTCAGTTGCTTCCACATCTTTGCAATTGTGAATTGTGCTGCCATAAACATTCAAGTGCAGACGTCTTTTTTACAGAATGTCTTTTGTTCTTTTGGGTAGATGCCCAATAATGGGATTGATGGATCAAATGGTAGTTCTACTTGTAGCTCTTTGAGGTAACTCCAAACCATCCACAGATGTTGTACTAGTTTGCAGTCTCACCAGCAGTGAATGAGTGTTTCTTTCTCTCCATATACACGCCAACATTTATTGTTTTGGGACTTTTTC
>CAUYPO010033903.1:0-16270 GCA_963574435.1 Cheirogaleus major
ATATTAATTGGCCAACTAAAAATACATAGAAAAAATTAGCCAGGCATGGTGGCACATGCCTGTAGTCCCAGCTACTTGGGAGGCTAAGGCAGAAGGATTGCTTGAGCCCAGGAGTTTGAGGTTGCTGTGAGCTAGGCTGACGCCACAGCACTCTAGCCCGGGCAACAGAGTGAGACTCTACCTCAAAAAACAAACAAACAAATAAACAAACAAAAACTGGCTGGGCACAGTGGCTCACGCCTATAATCCTAGCACTCTGGGAGGCCGAGGTGGGAGGATCCCTTGAAGTCAGGGGTTCGAGACCAGCCTGAGCAAGAAGGAGACCGTCTCTACTAAAAATAGAAAAAATTAGCTGGGCAACCAAACAGAAAAAAATAGCTGGGTGTGGTGGCACGTGCCTGTAGTCCCAGCTACTTGGAAGGCTGAGGCAGGAGGTTTGCTTCAGCCCAGGAGTTTGAGGTTGCTGTGAGCTAGGCTGATGCCATGGCACTCTAGCCCAGGCAACAAAGCGAGACTCTGTCTCAAAAAAAGAAAAATAAAATATAAAATAAAAACCTTGAAAAACTACAGTTTGATTCTGTTTTAGTTTTGAATTACAAAACACTGCTAAAAGAGCATTGTCTTTATAATTGATGGTTATAAAACCATATGACTTAGTGCTAGAACTATATTGCATTTAAATCATAGTCTAAACAGGAATTCCAAACTTTAATTATAGTGCTCTTGAACACACATAATGTGACATGGTAGATCTTTAATGAGGCAGGTAGAAGGTATTTGGGAGCAGAGGTCTTTTCCCTGAGGCTGCTGTTTATAGGCACCTTCACCCATGGCAGTGAACAGCCTCCAGCATAAATTCTCAACTCAATACACTGTAGCAGAAGCGATCTTTGAAAAGATAAATCTGATCATGTCACCTCTCTGCTTAAAGCCTTCAATGGCTCCTTGCTCTATTAGGAGTCAATCCAAGCTCCTTGATGAAGTTTACCTTTTCAATGTCATCTCAAGCAGACTTGTTTCACTCCTTTCCCAGTCTAGAATGGCACATAATGTCTCATCTCTTATTTTGTGACACTACCAGTGGTTGATGCTCAATAGGTTGATTTCTTAATTCATTAGTGACTGCAAAATGGTGATATTCTACCATTCTTTGTTTATTACATGGAATACTCCTACAAAGAAAAATTTCTCTCATCTATTTGGTCACTCAATGGTACAGTTTCTTTAGAAAACTTACCATTTATTAATTTTGGTTTTCATATTTAAGAGCCATAGACTTTTTTTTTTCTCACGTCTCAACATTGTCATAAGCAATGTGTTATAATGCTTAATGGCTAAAACACCTCTGCCTGCAGGGACTGGCAGTAGGAGAAAAAAGAGACAGGGCTAGTGTCGACTTGAAATCTGCACGCCAAGACCCAAGGCGTATGTCTTCAGCTTTAACCGTGTTTCTCTCTTTTTCCTGCGCAACACGTAAGGTTCTTTTTACAAAAGAAAAAAAAAATCCATCAGATCTAAGGACCTTGAAAAGTTTTTTTTTTCTTTGAGGAATTTAATATAAAACATCAATGAATAGTTTGTGTGTTCCCCCTTTGCATTGCGCTCAGTAAGTTCAAAGGCAAAATTTGTTTAATTTTGGAACAATCGGAATTCCTCATCTGCATATCTACATTTTTCTTTGATCTCCATCTTCCGTACCTGTTCCTGCCTTTTATTCAATTTTACATTTCCATTTAACTATATACATTCTAAGCTGATTAAAATTTTCTACAAGCAAAAAAGGGGTTGATCGAACAAAATCATTTGCATAGCCATCAGTTATCTATGAGTGTACCTTTTCCTTGGCACTCTACACACTGCCGTGTGTTATTTGAAAAATCTTTACTAATTAGCTAGAAATAGTTTCTCGTTAGGGTTTTAATTTGTATTTCTAAGATTATTGGTGAGCCTGTTTGTTTGCTTAGGACGTGTCTTATAAAGGGAGTAATTCAGCCAATCTAATTAAAAGACAAATGAAACCCAGAAATGTCTTATTCTTACATTTAAGCTTTGACTCCGCCCCCGGGTCCCCCTCTCCTCTCCCAACCGATCCTTTTGTGTGTGTCAACCGTTAGGGAATGGGATCTTAGTCTGCAAAGCTGGCAGAACACTGTACTGCCCCCAAATATGTGTGTTATGGGCAAATCTTGAGTCTGACAGCAATGTTTATGGGAAAGAGTTCCAGGATCCTAACCTGCCCGCAGTACCGGGAGTCCTTCGGCAGGCGTGGCCTCTCTCACTCGGCCTTCGATTGGCCCGCCTGACCCCGCTGAGGTTGATGCGAGCGATGAGTGGCTGCTTCTGCCTTTCTCTCCCCCCACTTTTTTTTTTTAGCCATAGCTATGGTTACCACGTCTCTCTCCGCCTCCCTTCACCTACCAAGAAGACGACTGGCCATTGGCTGCTTGGCCAAGGCGATCAGTCATTGGCCTCTGGTGGGACCGGGCGCTCCCCCTTCCCCTGTCTCCCGGGTCTCTTGAGGAGCCCAGGAAGGAGACTCCGCTGGTGCCGCCGGGTCAGGGGCTCCCGGGACCGGGCTGCGGCAGTCGTTAGCGGGTCATGTCGGCTGCACAGGGCTGGGACAGGAACCGCCGGAGGGGCGGAGGCGCCGCCGGCGGTGGTGGCGGAGGTAGCGGGGCCAGCGGGGGCAGTGGGGGCAGCGGGGGTCGGGGGACTGGCCAGCTCAACCGCTTCGTGCAACTCTCCGGGCGGCCGCACCTGCCAGGTGAGTTGTGGGACAGGGCACTGACAGTTTGCGGGCACAGCTTGCCTTTTCTCCCTGGCTTTCTTTTCCTTTGGAGAAGGAAAGGCAGGCCCCACGCATAGCAGAAGGTCTGGGGATCAGAGAAAAGGGAAGGTGTCTTTGAGGTCAGGGAGGGGAACAGGAGCATCACGAAGGAAAGTATTTTTGCTCTGTTGAAAGCTCTGTGCTGAGAGTTGTGTTTTCTTTTCAAAGGAGAGGCTGCTGTCTCTTTGACATTCCCAAATGTTTTGCTTACTCGGTTCCCAAATCTCTTCCCCTTCCGCAGTTTGGTCTTGTAAAAGAAAGACATTGACGCCTACTTGTGGGAAATTGTTTCAAAAAGGACGCCAAATTAAGGAGAGAAGAGGGAAGCGCATTCCAAGGAGTGATTTTGTAAAATCCACCCCGAGTGTGTAAGAGTTAGGCATTCTGAAACAGAGGGAGGGGGTGTTGATTGGGGAGTGTATGGGAAAGAGAACCAAGAGGATTATGGAAAATTAGTTGAATTATTAATATTTTGGAATGTCCAGAGACAGAATGGATAATGGTGTCTAGATTTTAAGTGGAGAAAAAAGAAGAGAAAGAATATACTCAGTGACAAAATTATTGTGTGTCTACCATATAAAAGCAAACGAGAATTTGGAGAATGTACTCAATACAATTGTTTCACATTTTTGCCTACAATACCCTATCTTTGAGTTCAGATGTCTTAAGAAACAAAATCAAGTCGATATGTATGTGTAGACAATTTTTTAAAGAGATACATTTGTGTGTAAATATTCAGTCTAGTAGAAGGAAGGTAGGAGGTTAAATAATGCACAGAATGTCAAGTGTTATATTGGGCAAGCTAATTTTTACTAAGAAGAGAACTGTCAGGAATTATGTGTTAATCATTCACCATGTTTTTTGTGAATAATGTTGAAGTTGACTATATCAGTGATATATTTGTTTAGCTGATGAGTTTTGAGAACATGATGAATTGTTTTTTTGACTCGTGTTTATGATGGTGCCTTGTACTTCTAAGTGGTCAAGAATTATTATTTGATTAATTTGGAAATAACAAAGGGAATTTAGCAAATCAGGCAATTGCTTTAGTTTGTGATGAGGTTATTGATGTGTGCTAGGAATATACCATTAACCTATTTATGTGCACCATTAAAATTAAATTGAGGCATTTTTAAGTAGTCAGATATATAATATACCAAGAGTTGGGTTTGAGATGATAATATCAGACTGGGCATCCTATAAATATGTGATTTTTACATGAAAAAGACACAAGGAGAAATCTTTTTTCTTACACCAAATTAATAACAGAAAGATTTTAGTGTATTGACAGCTTAGAAGATAAAACTCTTAGTAAGGACTATCACCAATTTGTCCTCTACTACCACAATCTTTAGGTCTTTGATCATGGATTAATTATTATACCATGGGCTCCATGTAGGCATTTTCAGGCTCCTAGAACCTGGGTGGTGCACTTCCCCACTGCTACCACCTGATGGCAGTGGAAGCCATGATTTCTGATGAGGGGCTTCGGTGTGGAGTTATCTCTGCATTCCCCTTAGCACAAGGCCGAGAACAGGCATTTGTCGGGAGGTAAAGATAAACTTGTCTAAACTGCGAAAATTTGTGAAGTGGGGTCATGAGCCTCTTTTTTCTGCTTCCCTTTCCTCTTGACTAATATTTCATTCCTTCTTCCCTATGTAGGCATCCTCTTTTCCTCACTCTCAAAATTGGTAAACATCTGATATCTCAATATATACTTTGAAATTCTAACATACCTATTATTTATTCTCCCGAGTATTGCCTTTTAAGCACTCCCCCCAACTTTTCTCTCTTGTATTTTGAGAGGTTTAAAAAGATTTTAGGTGATGGAGAGGAATAGGAATATCTAGTCCAGTTTTATGGCTGACCCTGGAAGTAAAACATTTTTTTTTAGTATGCTATCGTTAACTTTTTCTGTCCTTTGACCTCTAATGCCATTTTCCATTTTTCATCTTTCTCTACCAACACTTCCAGATACTGAGTACCCAAAACCCTTTCTTAGTTTTTGCATCTCTACCCTACATCCAGCCCCAGATGAAACAAAACAACCTGGTCTTCTTGGAGTATTCTCTCTCTCTTTCAATGAAGGAATTATCTTTGTCCATCAGTTATGCAAACCTGAAATTTGAGCATCCTTCTTAACATTTTTCTCTCCCTTGCACTTTGTGTGTAATCAGTCACCATAGATAAATCAGTATTTATTTTACTTCTTCCATAACTCAGGTCCATGCTACCATCGTTCCTCAATTAGGTCTCCTTCAGTAGCTTTCTAAGCACTATTCCTGCTTCTACTCTTACCCTCCAATTTATATAGCACACTAATCTCTTTTGCAGGCACAGCTCCATTCCCATCCTTGCTTACAACCCTCGACTGGCTTTCCATTACTCTTAGGGTAAGGCAAAAATCCTTAATATGGCCGATCGAGGTGGCTCACGCTTGTGATCCTAGCACCCTGGGAGGCCGAGGCAGACGGATCGTTTTTGCTCAGGAGTTCCAGACCAGCCTGAGCAAGAGCAAGACCCCGTCTCTATCTAAAAATTAGAAATTAGCTGGACAACTAAAAAAAAAAATTTTTTTTATATATATATAAAAATTAGCTGGGCATGGTGGCGCATGTCTATTTAGTCCCAGCTACTCAGGAGGCTGAGGCAGTAGGATTGCTTGAGCCCAGGAGTTTGAGGTTGCTGTGAGCTAGGCTGACGCCACAGCAGTCTAGCCCGGGCAAGAGAGTGAGACTCTGTCTCAAAAAAAAAAAAAAAAAATCCTTAATATGAGTTAAAAGGGACCACATGGTCTGGTGCCTCTCTAATAGTTAATCCTGAATTATGTTCTCTTGCTCTTTGATCTTTTCCTACCTCCTTGGACATATGACATATCATGCCTCTTCCTGCCCCAGGGTCATTGTACATGCTATTGCATCATCCAAGAGCCCTCTTACTCCTTGCTCCATTCTCTTAACTCCTCTTCCATTGTATCTCAGCTTGATCACAGTTCAGGGAATCCTTCCTTGACCCTTCTGACTATTAAGTCTCTTCTCCCTATACACACTCATAGGATCTTGTGGTTCTCCTTGGGCATACTTACTATTTGTGTGTGATTCCTTGATATGCATGATTCGATAATCCTGGGATAAATATATGTTATATATAGTATATATGCATATATGCACACATATACATATCTATTCTAAAATTCTAAATTAATACATTGGCATTATGTGTAGAGACATTAGTGTCTAGTGCATTCGATTAGTGTGGTTCAATCCTCTTTAGTCTCACTCACTCTGGACAAATAGGTAAAATCAAAATCTTAAACATGTAAAGCAGTGGACTAGACTCTGCATTCATTGTGACAGCACAAATGATATTTTGTGAAACCTTGTTTGAGCAGCTTGCCTTTCTGCCGTTTTCTACAATACAGTGGTGATTATATGTTTGCCTTGTAGGCCAAGAAATTGGTAGATAGCTTCTTACTCTTGAATTTTTTACTAACTCATAATCTCTATACACCCACTAAAGAACAGGAAACTGTTCTTTTTGTAGAATAAGTACGCAGAGATAGAGCTTAGGAGCAAGGGAGGCGTGGAGGTAGTGGAATTCAAATTACTGTTGTGATTTAACTGTGTGTGTTTGGTTAAATACAATGTATTAGCTGGAAAAACAGCTAAACATTGTTGTGAATATAGGAACTGAAAAACTGACAAAGAGGAGGAAAAATGTAACAATTAGTAAAGCTCAGTAAAGGTAATACTGAAGACTTAACTTAAAAATTTTAAATAAGTAATATGTGTAAAAATCCAAATGGTACAAAAGAACATATGGTAAAAGGCAAGTTTTCTTTCTATCTTTGACCCCAACTAACTAGCTTCCTTCCTTAGAAGCAACCAATGATAAATTTCTTGTGTATTTTTTCCAGGTGTGTGTGTGTTGAAGATGGTAGTATTGCTTTGTTTGAATGGGAATTTAAAATGTTTACAGTTTTGCTAATACAGTGATACAATGAATATCCCTATACATATATAATTTGCATGTGAGAGTGAGCCTGTCTTTAGGATAAATTCCTAGAAGTATAATTTCTGGGTCAAAGGATATATATGATTTAAACTTTGATAGATACTGTCAAATTGCCCTCCGTAGATGTACCAGTTTATGTTCCACTGTCGGTGTTTATAGTGCTATCTTCCTTGTTCCCTTGGTAACAGAGTGGGTTATCAACCTTTTTTTAAATTGTCAATTTAATAGAAATATTTTTCTTAAGCATCTTTTCAATAGGTATGAGGGCCATGTTTGTTTCCTTTATCTATAGTATATTTATGCTTTTTGTTCATTTTTCTTATTTAACTAATTAATGAATGAATTATTTTAGAGATGAGCATCTTACTTATTGCCCAGGCTGGCATCAAACTGCTTGGCTGGGGAGAGCCTCCTGTCTCAGCATCCCAAATATCTGGGACTACAGGCATGCACCACTGCACTGGGCTTGGTTCATTTTTGTATTGGGATGATTCATATTATTTATAGGAACTCCATGTTTTAATGAAATTAATTTTTAGCCTTTAACATGTTACGGATTTATTTTCCACAATTTTTCATTTGTCTTTTGACCTTGTTTCATTTTTTCAGCAGAAATTAAAAAATGTTTTATAATTAAATTTATCCATCTTTTTCAGAGCTTAGGTTTTGTGTCATAAGAAAGACCTTTCCTATTTCAATTATTTCTAATTAAAATTAAAATGAATATTCTTATTTTTTCACCTGGTACTTTTACAATTTTATTTTTAAGTTAAAGACACTTATCCATACAAAATATGAATTGAGTAAAGTATTGAGATAGGAATCCGACTTTACTTCTCTTCCAGGTGGTTACCCAGTTATCGTAGTATCCTTTATTAAGTAGTCTAACTTTTCCCTACTGATTTGAAATGTTGTCTATAGGTGTACTTAGTTCCTACATATAATTTGGGGTTATTACTGGACTTTTTATTGTTTCATTGACCAGATTACCTATTATACCTAATAACCCCATTCTTTGGTTATTCTCTTCCCTCATTCTACTTCCCAGTTTTCCTGGGAAATGTTCCTTGTTTATTTTTCCATAAAACTTAGAATTAGCAAATCAAGCTCCCCCTCTTCCATCCTGTTGGTATTTTTATTGATACTGCATTATACTTATAGATTGATTTAGTGATAATTGACATCTTTTTGAGGTTTAAGAACAAGATCTATATTCATTTCTTCTGTTTAAGAACAGGATATATATTTATTTCTTTTTGTTCCAGTCTTCTTTTGCATCTCTCAATAACATTGTGAAGTATTTTTTTTTCATATAGGCTTTCACATTTCTTGTTATGTTTATTCCTTGGTGTTGTATCTTTTCTGTTGCTGTTATAAATGGGGTTTCTACTTCTATTTTTTCTCTGGTTGTTTGTGGGAATGGTATTCATTTTTTAGTATTAATTTTGTACCTAGCCACCTTTGGAATTCTAATGTTATCTGTAATAGTTTCTCAATTATTTTTCCAGAGAATAGAAGTTACAGTTAAATAATATCATTACCAAATAATAATAATTTTATCTTCTTTCCATTTTTAATACTTATTTCTTTCTTTTGCCAAATTGATTTGGCTAGTACTTTCCAAAAATATTAAATGGTAAGATAGTATTGGATCTCTGTTTTATTCCTGACTTCAATAGGATGTTTTTAATGCTTTCCTATTAAGATTAGATCTGGCTTTAGATTAAAATGTGCATATTTTATCATGTTAAAGTGTCCAGCTGTTATTTAAAAAATTTTTTTTAATCAATGGAAATAAATTTTGCCAATGCCGTTTCAGCATCTATGGGAATTATTATGTAATTTTTCTTCTTTGATCTACTATTGTGGTGAATTGTGGTAATAGATTTACTGTTACTGAACCATCCTATGTGCTGCCGAATCAACTTGCTTTGTCTTTGTGTGTTATTTAAATGTGCTGCTGGGTTCTATTTGCTAAACTTTGCTTAGAAATTTTTGCATCACTCCTCATAAGCATTTTAGTTTTCTGTGTGTTATTTTTTTTTTTTGATTATGCCACTTTCATAACATTATTTTGAAGCTTGTTTGCTTTTTCTATGCATTCCTGCTCCCTCCCCTTCTGGTTGAATGACACTGAAGTTAAAGATTTAGTTGTATTCCCAATGAACTCTTTTGGTCCTCACGTTTTTTGGGGGGGTGGGAGCACGAGTACTCGAGACACGAGTACACGAGACCTCTTGGACAGTTATATCTACTTCTGTGATAATTTGGCTGCTTATAATTTGTATCTTTCGAGGGGAGCTTTGGTGATTTACATTATCCTAGAAAATCATCCATTTTACCTAAATTTTCAAAATTATTTGCATGAATTGAGCAAGGTATTCTTTTATGATTCAAAAAAATAATTTCCTGTGTCTGTGACTACTCATTATCATGTCTCATTCTGTATATGTGAGGTCTTGTATTATTTTCTCATTTAGAACCAGCTCTTGGATTTTTAAATATTAGTTCTATTGTTTTCTCTTTTCTTATTTATTAATTTATTTTCATTGTTTTAAATCCTTCCCTTAGGTTTCCATAGCTTTATTTTTTGGTGGTTTTTCCATCTTATATTGGATGCTTAATGTTTTCATTCTTCCCCTGTGTTTAAATAAGATTTCTTCTGAGCACTGCTTTAGTTGTGTTCTATAGTTTATAAGTTTCTCATTGTTATTTTCTAAATATTTTGTCATTCCATTTTTTTGAGACAGAATCTTGCTCTGTTGCCTGGGCTAGAGTGCCGTGGCATCATCCTAGCTTACAGCAACCTCAAACTTCTGGGCTCAAGCAATCTTTCTGCTTCAGCCTCCCGAGTAGTTGGAACTACAATCATGTGCCACCATGCCCGGCTAATTTTTTTTTTTGTATATATTTTTAGTTGTCCAGCTAATTTCTTTCTATTTTTAGTAGAGATTGGGTCTCACTCTTGCTCAGGCTGATTTTGAACTCCTGATCTTGAGCAATCCTCCCGCCTCAGCCTCCCAGAGTGCTAGGATTACAGGTGTGAGCCACCACGCCCGGTCATGTCATTCCATTTTGAGTTTTTATTAACTTAGAGTAGTTCATCCTTTTTAACTTTTTCTTAAAATTCCCATTTATATATTTTTTTGTTTTTATTTTTTTAATTCTTTAATTCTTTTATTTTATTTATTTTTTCCTTTTTTCTTTCTTTTTTTTTCTTTTTCATGAAAAAATACTGACTGACCATTTATATATTTTTTAATAGCTTTATTGAGATACAGTTCACATGCCATATAACTCACCTGTTCGAAGTGTTCAAGTCAATGATTTTTAGTATATTCACAGATATGTACAATCACCCTAGTCAATTCTAGAACATTTCATCTCCTCAAGAAGAAACTCTGTAGCCTTTAGCTGTCACCCTCTTATCCTAATATTCTCTTCCCCTAGCCCACACCCCAGCCATAAACAACCACTAATCTATTTTCTGTCTTTATAGATTTCCCTGTTGTGGACTTTCTCATATGAATGGAATCATATGTATGTGGTCTTTTGTGTCTGGCTTTTTTCACTTTGCAGAATGTTTTCAAGGTTCATCCCTGTTATAGCAGGTATCAGTACTTCATTGCTTTTTAAGATTGGATAATATTTCCTCGTGTGGACATGCCACATTTGGTTTATCCATTCATTTGTTGATGGAAATTTAGGTTGTATTTACTTTTTGGTTATTATGAATAATGCTGCTATGAACATTTTCTTACAAGTTTCTGTGGACAAACGTTTTCATTTCTCTTATAATTGTTGAGTCACATAATAATTCTACGTTCTGTGTTCAATCATTTGAGAAACTGCCAGAGTATTTTCTAAAGTGGAATTTTATGTTCCTACTAGCACTGTATTAGGGTTCTGATTTCTCCACATCCATGCCAACACTTATCTGAGTTTTTTATTCTAACCATCCTAGTGGCTGTGAAGTGGCCTTTCATGGTGGTTTTTAATTTGTATTTCCATGATGACTAATGATGTCAAACTTCTTTTCATGTGCTTTTTTTTCCCCCCAGAATATTATGGAGGTATAAACATTTTGGTTACATGTTATGACTCTGCCACACATAAACCGTGATTTTTGACCATTTGTATGTGTTGGCCATTTTCTCTTTGGAGAAATGCCTATTCAAATTCTTTGCCCTATTTTTAATTGGGTTATTTGTCATTTCATCATTGTTATAAAATTTGTATATATATTCTAGATACAAATCCCTTCTCAAATACATGATTTGCAGATATTTTCTCCCATTCTGTAGTTGTCTTTTCATATTCTTGATTGTGTCCTTTGAAGTACAAAAGTTTTTAGTCTTGACCAAGTCTAATTTATCTATTTTTTCTTGTTGCTCATGTTTTTGGTGTGATATCTAAGAATCTTTTGCCAAATCGAAGGTCATGAAGACTTATTCCTGTTTTTCTCTAAGAGTTTTATAGTTTTGCTCTTACATTTATGTCTTTGATCCATTTTAAGTTAGCTTTTGTATTTGGTGTGCAGTAAGGGTTATCTCAACTGCCTATCCAGTTGTCCCAGCACCATTTGTCGAAAAGACTATTCTTTCCCCATTGAATGGTCGGGGCACCCTTGTTGAAAATCAGTTGACCATATATTATGTGTTTATTTCTGGGCTCTCACTTCTATTCCTTTGATCTGTATGCCTGTTCATGTGCCATTTCTACACTGCCTTAGTTATTGTTGCTTTTTAGTAAGTTTTGAAATCAGGAAGTGTGACTCCACTTATTTTATTCTTCCTTTTTAGGATTATTTTGGCTATTCTGGGTCCCCTGCAATTCCATATAAATTTGAGAATCAACCTGTCAGTTTGTACGAAGAAGTCAACTGAGGTTCTGATAGAGATTGGGTTGAATCTGTAGGTCAGTTTGGAGATTATTGCCATTTTGATAATGTTAAGTCTTCTAATACATGAACATGAAATGTTTTTCCATTTATTTAGATCTTTAATTTCTTTCAACAGTGCTTTGTGGTTTTCAGAGTCCGTTTACACCTTGCTTGTCTGTCTCAGTCCTGTCATCCATGTCCTTTACTATGTTTTCAGCTGTATCTGTATTCCTTTGTGCTACTTCTAATGAAGATTTCATTTCTGTTTTCTGCTTTTCTTGAGGTAGAATCTATTTTAAGTGTCTTATACATTTGAGACATTACAAATTTTGGTAAAGTCTATTGTCTTCCATCTCCTACTACCACCACTATAAAAGGAATCCAAGCTTATTTTTAAAGTTTGGAAAGTATAGAAAAAATTGAAACAAGGTGAAAATCATCCATAGTAATTTCACTTAAAGACAACTGTATCAACATTTTTGGTATTTTACTTTCCTTTTAGTTCTTTGTCAGTGAATTATGTTTTATTTAATATTATGTAAATAATTATTACATATCACCAGTAGGAACTTGGGATTCTCTTAAAAGTGTTCTATATTTCAATGTTTTACTCACAAGCCTTGTTTATGTTTTCTATTATTTCATCAGGAGGTGGAATCTGTTTCTCAGTTGACCATATGAATTACCTATTAGGTTTTTCTTCTAGCTGGTGGCCTATTTTACTTCTCTCTTTCACTGCCAAGCTTTCAGAAAGAATGGACTCTGTTGTTTATTCTAATTTCTCACTTTTTTTCTCTTCAATCTATTGCAGTGTCACTTCTGCCTCCATCTTCTACTCAAGTGTTCTTGCTAAGGTAATAACTTCCTAATTGCTATATCCAGTAGATATCTCTTAGTCTTCATCCTACCCAACTTCTTTAGAATTTTACTTTAACTCCCTCCTATGCTAGACCCTGAGAATACATAATAATTAGACAAAGTTCCTATTCCTGAAGAGCTCTTAGTTATTCTTTTATCTCTTGAACGTCTCATTAGTTTTCCTTTATCTGCACTTTAATATTGGTATCAGGAGTATATCTTTTTTTGTTTGTTTGTTTTCTCTTCTTACTCTTTTATTTTCCCTGAGTAATATCATTAATATCCTGACAACATCCAAATCTGTCTCCAACTGAGACCTCTCTTTCTGGCCTATTTGCCAGTGGCCACTAGACGTTTCTACCAAGTAACTGGTAAATACCTTAAATAGAACATGTCTGGAAAACAGTTTCATCGTCTTTCCTGCCAAACTTGTTCTTTATCCTGTGCTCCTTGTCTTGATTATTTTAATGGCTACATCATCAGTGTAGTGAGTCAAGCCAGAAACATGGGAATCACATTAGATTCCTTCCCTTTATTCACTCCTTATCCAATTGGTCACACAGTCTTGTCGATTCTTCCTCCTCACCCGAACTCTTCTAGAAGTTTGTCCCTTTCTACCTCTCCAGCCTCACCATTTATGTCTTTCATTTTATATTTCAGGTATATAGAAGTATTTTCAGTTAGTTGCCTTAAATGATTCTTGGAACAAGGTAGGTTAGGAAGGAGAGATTAAAAAAAAAAAACAACTTGCAGTTTCTTGCATTACACTGTATCATGATTCTGTACATACATACTATTTCTTCTTCCTCGAGTGACATTCTCAAAATTGTCTCTAAGACCCACCCCAGTATACTTTGATCTATACAGCGGTTTTTCTATTTTCTCTTAATAAATAGCTTACATTTTATTGAGAAGTTACTATGTGTCTTGCTCTGTTCAGGGTGTTTGACAGTATTAACATATTTCATCCTTATAACCTTGGGATGTAAGTAACTTTTTCATTACCTTTAGTGATGAGGAAACTAAGGCTTAGAGAGAACCTACATAATTTACCTGAAGTTTATACCGTTCATAAATGTCAGAATTAGGATTCAGACCCAGTCTGTGAGACTTTAAAGCCCATGCTATTCTGCCTCTTCTCTGTGCTACCACTTTCATTAGTATATACAAAAGACCACAGTACTGTGCTTATACTGCATTGCAATTATTTGTTTTCAAACTTACCTGCTTACTAGCTGTGGGCTCCTTAAAGGCAAAAATAATGTCTTATTTCCCTATCATCTTCTACAGAGACTGCAATACTGCCTGGCTCATTGTAGGCTTTTAGTAAATGTTTATTGAATGAGTTAGTAATTGTCAATGTGTCCATATTTGTTCTTGCAGGAGGGTCAAGTTTAGGTTATTTTCCATTCCATAAATATATTTTATTTTTTTTACCTAGGAATTTAGCACATACAGTTTTTGAATGGCTTTTCTAAATGTTGTTTTTTAAAATACAATTTAATGCTGAATATTATCGTTAATAGTTGTAGCATCCTTCCACTTGTGCCTTGATTCCATCTCCTCCTGCCTTTTCAGAAAACTGACATCATTATTTCTTTTCTGTCCTGTATATTCTATCTCTTTCTCCCCACTGAATACTTTCTATAGTATTTGAACTTGCTTAAGTTTTTTTTTTTTTTTTTTTTGAGACAGAGTCTCACTCTGTTGCCCAGGCTAGAGTGCTGTGGCTTCAGCCTAGCTCACAGCAACCTCAAACTCCTGGGCTCAAGCAATCTTTCTGCCTCAGCTTCCTGAGTAGCTGGGACTACAGGCATGTGCCACCATGCTTGGCTAATTTTTTCTATTTTTGGTGGAGACGGGGTCTCGCTTTTGTTTAGGCTGGTCTCGAACTCCTGAGCTCAAACGATCTGCCTGCCTCAGCCTCCCAGAGTGCTAGGATTATAGGCGTGAGCCACCTCGCCTGGCCGAACTTGCTTAAGTTTTATCTCTTCCGGTCTCTGCCCCCCACCCCTTTTCTTTGAGACAGAGTCTCCCTCTGTTGCCCCAGCTAGAGTGCAGTGGCATCATCATAGCTCACTGCAACCTCCAACTCCTGGGCTCAAGTGATCCTCCTGCCTCAGCCTTTTGAGTAGTTGGGACTACAGGTGCATACCACGGCACCTGGCTGACTTTGTTTATTCTCCCTAAATTATTTTAAGGCAATTCCTCACTTTTTTTTTTTTTTTTAAGTCTTTAGTGGTTTTGAACTCTCAATATCATTAGACTTTTACCAGTATCTATACTGGGCAAGCTTATAGACCACATAAATGTTATGCTCAGTTAAATATGTTTCAGTGTGACTTCCTGTTATAGAACTCATTCTGCTTTCCCCCCAAAAGGTTTTTTCATTCATTTTTTAAACTGAAAAATGTTACATATAATGGTAAAATCAAGTAGTATGCAAAAGGGGAAAACTTTCCCTTCCACTCAAGATCCCTAGTTTTCCAGTCTGCCTCCCCAGAGGTATCATCTGTTAGAGTTTCTGGTGTATCTTCATAGAAATAGACTTTACATATACACGTTCTCTTTATTTTTAAACAAATTAGAGTACAGCAACACCTGTCTTTTTTTTTTTAACTTAAAAATACATTTTGGGGATTGTTCTGTTAGCACACTTAGATTCATCTTATGTTTCTTCATGGCTGAAAGTATTGTGTTAAAGAAATGTGCTGTAATTTACCTACCTGATTGATGAGTATTTAGATTACTTCTGGTTTCTGTTATTTAAAAACATTGCAGTACAGGCTGAGCGCGGTGGCTCACGCCTATAATCCTAGCACTCTGGGAGGCCAAGGTGGGAGGATCGCTAAAGGTCAGGAGTTCAAAACCAGCCTGAGCAAGAGTGAGACCTCGTCTCTACTAAAAATAGAAAGAAATTAATTGGCCAACTAAAAATATATGGAAAAAATTAGCTGGGCATGGTGGTACATACCTGTAGTCCCAGCTACTGGGGAGGCTGAGGCAGGAGGATTGCTCGAGCCCAGGAGTTTGAGGTTGCTGTGAGCTAGGCTGACGCCACGGCACTCTAGCCCGGGCAACAGAGTGAGACTCTGTCTCAAAAAAATAAAAAATAAAAACATTATAGTACATAATGATAAATATTACCAACTTGCCTTTTAGTATCTGTGTTTTTAAAATTTTCTTCAAGTTATACAACTTAAAACTTCACAATTACATTTATCCCTTTATTTTACTTAACTTTCCCATTCAGCTAATCTTTTATGTCCTTATTATGTCTTATCCTCATAATAATATTAGCTAGGTACTTATATAAACATTTACTCATAACCCAATGAGGGATAGAAACTATCATTGTCCCCTTTTTTATAGATAAGGAAGCTGAGGCACAGAGGATAAGACCTTGTCCAAGGACATATAGCTATTGAGGGACAGAGCCAGGATTTGACCGAGGCAGTGTGGTTCTAAAGTCCATGCTTTTAACCAAACTGTGCTGCACTCTTCTCTGCCCTCTGCTCTTCCCAGGTCTTTTTGTTACTACCGTGTTTCCCCGAAAATAAGACCTACCCATAAAATAAGCCCTAGCAGGATTTCTAAGCATTTGCGCAATATAAGCCCTACCCTGAAAATAAGACCTAGTGATGGGCGTGGCTATGCAGCGTATCTGCACAACCCATGCATTTCGTCGC
>CAUYPO010033904.1:0-21501 GCA_963574435.1 Cheirogaleus major
AGAGTCTCACTCTGTTGCCCAGGCTAGAGTGCCGTGGCGTCAGCCTAGCTCACAGCAACCTCCAACTCCTGGGCTCAAGCGATCCTCCTGCCTCAGCCTCCCGAGTAGCTGGGACTACAGGCATGTGCCACCATGCCCGGCCAATTTTTTCTATATATTTTTAGTTGACCAATTAATTTGTTTGTATTTTTAGTAGAGACGGGGTCTCGCTCTTGCTCAGGCTGGTTTCAAGCTCCTGACCTTGAGCGATCCGCCCGCCTCGGCCTCCCGGAGTGCTAGGATTGCAGGTGTGAGCCACCGCGCCCGGCCTTCAGTGCTTTTATGTCCACTCCATCTGCTGGTCTCGCAGCAGCCCTGTGAGGTACCTGTTGTACCTCCACTTTGCAGCAAGGAACCCAAAGCTCAGGGGGGTGAAGCAATTTGCTCACAAAACAATTTGCTTCCCCAAAGCTGGGGACCCTCAGAGGCTGATTCTGAGGCCTGCCGCTGCCTGGCGGCCAGGGACTCCGTGGCTTCCACAGGTCAGTTTGGGGCACAAGTTAGAGCCAGTAGTGCTTACCAGCTGGGGACAGCTGGGGAGCTGTCATCTCAGTCGTCCCCCCAAAGTTCACCATAAGCAGTGAGAACAGTGTGCTCACTGTACAAATGCAGCACGAAATGACCTCCCCGGGTCCTCCCCCTGCCCCCCCAGCAGCGTGGCCAGCCCGCAGTCCCTCCAGGGGGACCCTCCAGCCCCTGCCCACCTGCCTGGACTTCCCTTGGTGCTCACACCCTGTGCAGAGCCAGAGTAGCCCCAGAGGGTGGCAGAGATGTGGGGAAGGTCCGGCCAGGGCTGGAGAAGCCATGCACAGATGCTGAGCTCCCCGGAACCCTGGGCTCCCCGGAACCTGAAGCCCTTGCAGGTCCCCAGACTGTCCACCTCTAGGGACACCCTCCCCAATGTCGCCCCTCTGTCCCCTCCATCCACTGGGTACTCATCAAAGGCTCCCTTGGAGGCCTCCCTGGCTCTGACCTCTCCCAGGCCAGACACAGCCTGGCCTTAATGACGGTCTGCGTGCAGACAGTCAGACTTTCTGGGAATGCCCGCGCTCAGGAGGCCACACAGAACAAAGGGATTGTTCCTGGTGGTCCTTCAGCTGGGTGCGCTGTGACCATGGCCACTGGGGCCTAGACGCAAGCAAGTCCTGGGGCCAGGCTGGCTTTGTTGCCACCCATGGCCTCTGCCCTTCGGGAGTCCATGGGCTCTCCCTGTGATTTTTTGTGGGTTTTTTTGTTTGTTTGTTTTGTTTTGTTTTTAGTTCTAGGAATACTGGGTCCATCCCTGTGATTTGACAATCTCTTCCCTCTCTGTGTTCTCATCTGGACAACGGGAGCGTGGGCCTAGATGCCGTCCAAGGTTTCTCCCATCTGTAACTTGCTTTGATCTCCTGACTGCAATAAGCGGGACTGGACGCCATCAGAGGGGGCGGCTCTGGCCTTCAGATGGGGTGGGGCACGGGCGAGCGTCCTGGGGCAGCACTAGCATCTGTGTCCCTGTTCGCAATGGCCCCTCTTACCAGCCAGTGATCTGGTGGCCGGCCAAGGCTCCCTGGCCAAGGCTCCGCTCAAGTGCAGGGTCTCAGCACTGTGAGCAGCAGCGTCAGTCAGACTCAGCTGTTGGCTCCAAGCCCGGGCGCCCACGCGGCCCCGCATGGCAAGCAAGATGAGCACATGCCACTCAGCGAGCGGCATCTTTTAGTCTCAGGCCCGGAGGAGCAGGGTGGGCTGGTCCCTAGGGGCTGGACCGTGGAACTAAAGGGCTCCAGGGATCCCCTGGGGCTGTGGCTCCCATGCTGACTGGCCGGAGCAGCTTGGGACAGTGAGGATGCCCAGGCCCTCGCCTAGCCCTCCTCAGTTGGAGCCTCTGGACACCAGGCTGCCCAGGTTGCAGGCTCCGACAGGGAGGGAACCAGTGCCCTAGGTGTGAACCTCTGGTAGCCAGATGTGGCCAGTGGAGTCCATGCCGGCGTCCTCAAGTGTAAGGGTCCCCATGGGGAGCAGCGATGAGCCTTTGGAATTTCAGGGAGGCTCCGGGGAGGTGGATGCCCCCAGCCTGCTGACTGCTAACAATTCCAGGGCCCTTAGCTGGGTTCTCGCGGCTGCTGTGGGCTCCGGGAGCTCCCCATGGTGAGCTAGGAGCTCCCTCTGGATGCCTGTGACCCCATGTGAGCTGTTCCATTGTGCATTCACTCAACAAACATTTCTTTAGTGCCTGTCACGTGGGCTCTGAGTCAGATCTGTGGGTTCAGTACCCAGCAGGGCCACTTTCCATGGCCTTGGACAGTGACTTCACTCAGAGCCTCAGCCTCAGAAGCGTGGGCCTGAGGCTTGCTGAGGATGATACCGCTTGTGCCCGCGTGCTCGGTTGGGCAGAGGAAAGTGCCGGCAGTGCTAGCCGGGGTGGGAGAGGCAGAGAGGCCCCAGCCTTGCTGGGCGCAGGGTGCAGATGGGCAGGAAAGGCGCAGAGGCCGCCCTGAGCAGGGAGAAGGAGCGGTGGCTGCAGAGTTGGCGGGTGGGCATGGGAGCTGTGCCCGGCGGGGGGGCTGAGGGGTGCTCACGCTCGCTCCTCTCTCCTCAGTATGGCAAGAAGAAGCTGAAATACCTGCCTTACAACCACCAGCACGAGTACTTCTTCCTGAGTGAGTGCCTCATCCCCGGACCCCTTCCCGGACCTTACTCTCCCCCCAGAGTGGCGCCCTGCCACCTGGCGCCCTTTTCAGACCCAGAAAGTGACACTAAACTGGTCCAAAGGAGGGGTCACAGTGGCCATCCTGTGGCTCCTATGCTACAGGCCAGGTGGGGACACAGCTTGGAGAGTCCAGGGTCATGCACCCAGCAATTGCTGGGCTGTCTGTGCCCGTCCTGAGGGGACTCAGGCCCCTGCGTTTGGGGCTCGGGCGGCTCCTCCTGACCCTGGGGCTCAGCGGGCGGGACGGCTGCCCTGAGCGCCTGCTCTGTCTCCCGCAGTCGGGCCGCCGCTGCTCATCCCCATGTACTTCCAGTACCAGATCATCATGACCATGATCGTGCGCAAGGACTGGGTGGTAAGTCTGGGCAGAGCTGGCTCGGGGGTGGGAGGAGGTGGCTGGGGCAAGTGGACCCCAGGCTCCTGCACTGTGTCCCTGGGTGCTTCAGTGGGGCCTGAGGGGCCCCAGGCATCTCCCCAGAGTGGCTGCCTTGTCACTCTCAGAAAGGGACTCCCTCTGGGGCCACCAGCAGCCGGTCCTAAAGGTCTCCATGCACGCACCCCCACACACACGGGCGTCCACCAGGGCAGCCCCTGCCTGTGCTCAGCCCCTCACAGAGCTCCTGGAGGCCGCGTGGCCAGGGGCGCTGCCCCAGCCTCTGCCCTCCGTGCTCCCTGCAGTCCCTGGGACCCTGTGAACCGGGTCACCCCACACTTTGGTTGGAAATGGGGGGCAGCTGGGCGTTGGTTGAGGAGTCAGGCGTGTTAGTTTGCTACGACTGTGTAACAAAGCACCCAGCTGAGCAGCAGAATTGGAACCGAGGTGTTGGCAGAGCTCCTTGCTGAGCACTGAGGGCAGGCTCTGCTCCAGGCCTCTCTGCGCTGGCAGGTGGCGCCTTCCCTCGACGCGCATCTGTGCCTGCATCCAAATTCCCCCTTCTTTATGGGGATATCAGTCACACTGCTTTAGGGCCATCAGTCACACTGCTTTAGGGCCCAGCACAATGCTCTCATCCTCCCTAGTTCCATCTGCAGTGACCCTATTTCCAAATAAGGTCACTTTCTGAGGCTGTGGGGGTTACAATTCCAACATATGAATTTTGAGGGGGACACAGTTCAACTCAAAACAGCAGGCTCAGAGGAGTCCTCTGACTTTCCCTCCAGAAAGAAAGGGGCCTGGCCCAGCAGGGGCTGGCCAGTGTGGGGCACAAGGCCAGCCCTGGGATTTCTGTATTAAGACTCTGAAAGTCTGAGCCTCACCCAAGGTGGCACCACGGGGTGGAGTGGCCTCTTGATGCCAAGTCCTATACTCTCCCTGCGCACCCCAGCCACCTCTCTCTCTTACGAATAACAGCGCCTCACATTTGCAGAGCACGTTAAGGGCTTCAGAGTCCTTTGTCTCACTTCCAGTCATTGAAGTGATGGGGCAAAAAGACCGTGTCTGGTGATTCTGCTGAGAGGGCCAAGGCTGAGGATGGGGGCACGTGGGGGTGTTGGGGAAGGGGTGGGACCCTGGAAGCCTCTGCCAGCCTGTCCTGGGAGAGCCTGTACATGCTCATTTCTAGAACATGCTATTTTCTGAAAACTCGCACGTCATCAGCACTGCCCATGTTCCAGGAACAGTGTAGCCCTGCACCCACATCATGTCGTTAACCCTGTTTTACTGACCAGGCAAGTGAGGCTGGGGGGACAGAGAGACCGACCTGAAGTTTCTGGATCAGCTCAGCCAGATCTCCTCCCCTGCCCAGACTGCTGTTCCCCCGGGCCTCACCTGGGCCGCCACGAGAGTCGCAGCTGGAAAGGAACCCGAGCCGTGCTGTGCTGGTCAGGGGACACCACTGGGGCGTTTTAATCAGCTTTTATGGCAGATGACCCTTGACGTAAACATATAACCTTTTTTTTTAACTGTGCTTGTTCCCTAAGGAGCAAAGCATTACATAGGAAATCACACTGTGTTCCTAAAACCAGGGAACTCTGATGAGCCCCTGGGACTTGCAGGGCCTGGGTGCAGCTGTGACTTGGGGCAGTGGTTCTCAATGGGGCCATTCTGTCGCCATTTGGCAACATCTGGAGACATGTTTCATTATCACAACTTGGGGGAGGGAGGATGCTACTGGCATCTCGTGGGCACCTGGCCAGGGTGGGGCTCTGCATCCTGCCATGCCCAGGACAGCCCCCCACGACGACGAAACATCCAGCCCCAGACCCCAATAGTGTGGAGTTTGGGGAGCCCTGGCCTGAGGAAAGAGGATGATAAGCCTCCGCCTCCGAGGGCTCCTCGCCACAGCTGCTCCTGCTCCGGCGGCTTCCGGCATCTCCTTCAGCCCCTGCCCCCGAAACTAGGGGTCCCGTGCACACGTGTCACTCTTTACACAAAAGTAAATCCACACGCGTCCCCCCATCCCATTTCTGCACCTGTGTGTGGCATGTAGATGCGCACGCACGCTGCTGTGCCACACACACAAAACAAAACGAATGTGTGGGAAAGTAGAAGCAGAACCGCACAGATCTGCCTCCCCCGCCCTCTTAAAGGCCACCTCGTTGGATCTTGAGATCTTGCCGTTGGCTACTGCCAGTCCCTTCCTCCTCCCCTGTGCAGCCACCGGCACCCAACTCCTGGTCACCAGGACCAGCCTAGATTCCTCCCAGCCAAGTCGCGACTAAATGCAGCCCCTCTGCCTCCTATATAGTCCTGGAATCTAAAGTTCCCTCATCAGTGCTGTGGGTCCTGCTTTAGACCTCCATTGTTTCATGTCTGAGCCACCGGAAGACCCTCCTAATTCCCCATCTCCAGTTGATGGGAATCTCTTAAGACACAAATGTGACCGTGTCCTTCTGTCGTTTAAAGCGAGACAGAGGGCAGTACCCTTGGCCCGCCTCCTCCGCCTTGCCTCACCCCACCCAAACACCTGTGCTGAGCCTGTGGCATGTGGCACCTGCATATAACACAGCAGGAATGAACAGTCCTGGCCAAGGAAACAGGCTGTGCAAAGGCCCTGGGGTGGGAGGCACCTGGGGTCAGGTGGCCAAGGAGGGAGAAGTTCCTGGCCCTACAGCCTATGTGGGCAACTCTGGATGGGGTGGGGACTTTAGGAGGGGAGAGATGGGATCTCCTTGGAGGGATGGTCACTCTGGTTGCCATGGGCCATGAGGACAAGCAGGAGACCAGGGGATGCTGCTGCCATAGTCCAGCTGAGACAAGGACTTGGGCAACAGAGAGGAAGAGGAAAGGGATGGATAGTGGAGGGAGAAGCAGCGGCACCCACCCAGGACTGGAGAGAAGATGTCCAAGCCCAGTCCCTGTCACCATCCCAGTGAGGGACACATAGGAGAACAGAGCATGGAGAGAGGCCAGTAGTGCCTGAGGCTGCCTCAAGGGCCCTGTGGTGGGGACAGCAGTGCCAGTTGGCCTTTGCCTCCGGCTGTCTTGCTGAAGTGAGAGGCTGGGAGGTGTCCAGGGATTGGGGGACAGGATGGAGCTGGAGGGCAGGTGGGGACCTGGCCCAGTGTAGGGGGCGCACCTTCAGAACCCCCTGGCCCCATGAAAGGGCTGCCCCTGTCCCTGGCCAACCACTGTTACCCCTCCGTGTTTCTCTGGAATAGCAAAGTGTAATAAGACACATTTCCCTAGAAACAAAGGCGGCCATCCAAGCCCCAAGCAAACGGGCAGCTGCTACCCGACTTCCTAGATGCCTGTCGGGGTTTCTTTTGGACGCATTTGCCCAGCAGCGAGCATGAGGTGTGTGCACATCCAGGCGTGCTAGGGCAGGTGGGGCAGGCCACACCTAACCTTGTCTTTCCCGCAGGACCTGGCCTGGGCCATCAGCTACTACACCCGTTTCTTCATCACCTACACCCCTTTCTATGGCGTGCTGGGATCCCTCGTCTTCCTCAACTTCATCAGGTGCCTGAGCTTCGCTGCTTGGCCCCGGGCCCTCTCGAGCACTGGCATTGATGGGGCTTCGCTGTGAGCCCTGTGAGGAGAGGCCCAGACGTCCCCACGTCGCCTTGGGACCTCCCGTCCTGGCACTTCGGCAGGGGCTGCCCTGCGGTGGGTGGGAGAGTGGCCAGGCCCCGAGGGAGCCCCAGAGGCCCCAGTGCTGAGCCGTGCTCTCCTGCAGGTTCCTGGAGAGCCACTGGTTTGTGTGGGTCACGCAGATGAATCACATCGTCATGGAGATCGACCGCGAGTCCTACCGAGACTGGTTCAGCAGCCAGGTCGGGGAAGGCAGAGCTGGGCACCGGGGCCATGCTGGGCTCCCCTGGGGCTGCCTGTGTCCGGCTGGCAGCTTCAGGGCTAAACCAGAAAGGGTGGCAGGAATCCTCCAGAGGGAGGGGAATCTGGGCGGGCCAAGGCCTCCAGGCAGGATGGTGTGACACGGAGGGGTGGCCCAGAGAATGGGCTCCATGGGAATGAGGCCAGGCCCTTGGTCTCCCTTCACTCACGGCCACTGGTGCCTCTCCCCCCGCAGCTGGCGGCCACCTGCAATGTGGAGCAGTCCTTCTTCAACGACTGGTTCAGTGGGCACCTCAACTTTCAGATCGAGCACCAGTGAGCACGGGCCCGGGTCGGGGTGGCGGAGGTGGGGAGACTCACCGGGGAGGGAAGTGACCCCCAGCCTCATCTGGGCAGAGCACAGCTTGTGGGGGCTACCTCTGTCCCCCAACAAGGTACAGCCCTAGTTTGTGGCTCCACAGCCAGCCCCGCCGAGGTCAGGAGGGGGCTCCCTTGTGCCGGCTCCCTGAGGCGCACCTGTGCCCGGTCACAGCGATAACCACCCTTCTCCACGTGGGCCTGCAAGGCAGGGGTTACTGCTCCTGCTTCATTGATCGTCGGGGCCCAGATGGATAGCTCACCTGGAACACGGGTGGCTGAGGGACCACCCCTGCTGCCCCTCGTCCTTCTCTCACCTCTTTGCCTCTCATTCCCCACCTATTTCATTTCCTTTTATTTCATTTTTCTGAGACAAGGTCTCACTCTGCTGCCCAGGCTGGAGTGCAGCAAGCAGTCCTCCCGCCTCGGCCTCCCAAAGTGCTGGATTATAGGCGTGAGCCACTGCAACCAGGCTCATTTCCTTTTTTGAAAAACATGACATTTTGTCTCTGGCTGGCTGCACAGCCCGGTAGCCCTGTGGGCACAGAGGAAGAGCCACGTGCAAGCCTGGTCCTGGCTGTGGACAGCCCCCGCCCGGGCCGTGGGAGGAGGCGGGGAGCGGCCCGGCCCACCGGGCATCCTCACGCTCTGCCCACCCCGTGCTCTCCCAGCCTCTTCCCCACCATGCCCCGGCACAACTTCTACAAGATCGCCCCGCTGGTGAAGTCTCTGTGCGCCAAGCACGGCATCGAGTACCAGGAGAAGCCGCTGCTTCGGGCCCTGCTGGACATCATCAGGTGGGGGCAGGTGCTGGCCTGGGAGGCCCCCGGGCACCGGGAGGGGCTGGGTGGGGACTGAGGGGACCGAGAGGCACACAGCTGGGATCACCCGTGGAGACTGGTGACCCCAAGAGGGGCCAGGTGCTCCCGGGACAGACCCCTCCGCCCCCCCCCACTGACGACCAGTGCACCCCCTTTACCCCTAAGCCGGTGTCAGGATTTGTGGGCTTCTCTCCCTGGCAGGAAGAGACCTTCCTTTTGTCATTCTGCAAGGGGCTCCCGGGGGCCCTGAGCCAGTGGCCCCACAGGCCACAGTGGCGGTGGCAAGCCCTGGCTGAGGGCTACAAGAAAAGTACCTGCCACCCGATGACGGCCTCCCCAGCCCTCCCACTCCCTAGGGCTCCCCGGCGCCCCCAACCTGGCCCCTGAGCCCTAGCCCCCAGCCCTCTCTCTCTCCGCAGGTCCCTGAGGAAGTCTGGGCAGCTGTGGCTGGACGCCTACCTCCACAAATGAAGCCACAGCCCTCGCGTGCCCACGGGGCTGACGGCCACAGGAAGGGCGGGCTTTTGTTCCGAGGGTGTCTGTGAGGCTAGAGTACACGCCACTCGCGGACCCCGTGTTTGCTCTTTCTCTTCTCCTTCCCTTCACTTCTCCCCCAAACTCTGCCCTCCTGGGCCTGCCCTCTGTCAGACTGGCCCTCCCCCACCACCTCACAGCCCCTTCTCCCCAGGAGCAGAAAGGGGTGGCCACGGGAGGTGGCACCGTCCCCACCTCCACCCTCTGCCCCTAAAGATTGAAGGAGCCCAGAGGTCCACGGGTCTGGCTCTCCTTGCAGCCTGGCCACCAGGCCGCACACTCTCCCCTTTTGTCCCTCAGATGCTCTCGGGATCCACGGGGCAGGGTCCTAGGCGGCAAGGGTCCTGACCCTCCAGGCCTGGCTCTGCTCTCCACGTCGGCCACCACTGGTCTGCCCTTTGTAGGTAGGGCAGCTGGGACCAGTTGCGCCTTCCTTCAGATGTCAGGGCCCTGGGCCTCCCGCGCCCACCACTGGAGCTCTCTGGCCCTGGGCTTGCGCAGGCCCCATTCCACCACCTACTCAACTCGAGCCTATGATGGTGCCACCACAGGGGAGTCCCTGGTGTGGGCTCAACAGAGAAGATGGCCAGGTTGGGGGAGGGGCCAGCCGGCCTTGTTCAAATGTTTGTCTTAGTTGAGAGGCCCAAGATTAAGGAGCAGTCAGATCCTTTTTCCAAATGCTCTGTCACTTGCTGGACAGTGCCAGCAAGTGGCACTGGTCTACTTGGGCTGCAGGAGGGCACTGGAGCCGGAGGTCCTGGCCCCTGCCGGAATCAGGGCTGCCGTGTGGACAGCGCCGTCTCACCACCCCCGGGCGCTCCTGTCTGCACTCTCTGTTCCGAACCTTTTGCTCCAGGATGCGTTCCGATAGGAGCGGGCAGGGGCTGGGCCTGTGACAATCTGCCTTTTACCACATGGCCTCGCCAGACTCGCCCACGCGGGGCTCGCTCACAGTGGTCGGGGAGGCCCCGACAGTCAGGGCCTCTAGGCAGGAGGCCGAGTGGGAGGGAGGCTCAGGAGGAGGCAACCCTGCGTGGCCAGGGGACAGGAACCTCATGAGGGCTGAGCTGGAGCCCAAAAGAGGAGCAGGTGGGGGCCGGAAGTGAGGGCAGGACGTCTTGCCGCTAGGAGGGATCCTGAGCTGCTGCGTTCCAAATCTAACCCACTAACCAATATTTAGATTCAGGGGAGGAGCGGGGCATGAACGCCTCAGACAGGGGACCAGCATCTAGTGTTGACGGACCTCCGAGTTGCCATGGCAACAGGGCCCACCTGGGCCCCCTGCCAGCTACCATATGGCAGGAGGAATCCATAGGGAACTGATCTTAATTTTTATCATGTTGCTTCCCCACCCCTACATTTTTTGGAAATAAAGGAAGTAATTTTATTCTCACTTCGTTTTGCTTTCTGCAAGTCAATGCTAGGCCGAGGTATGGGGGCCTCCCAGCGGGCACTGCGGAGGGGCCTATGTTTGTGTCCCTCTGTCCCCTCCCTCCCCTGTGGCCTCTCTGTGCTGTTCTCCCTGCTGCCTCTGAAGTGCACTCTGGGCCAGGAACTTGGGGCAAATGACCCAAAACAGCGGCCTGCCTTCCTCCTGGGCCCCTCAGCAGCTGACCCCACCCAATTCCAAAACACCGCTGGAGCCACGTGAGGCTTTCCAGAGGCCTTTGGAGGGTGGCAGAGCCCACCTTCCCAGCACCCTCACCCCCATCTGTCTCCTCATCGCCACAAGTGCAGCCTGTCCTCATCCCTGAAGCCACTGCCCTCAGGGTGCCAGGGCAGACAACCCCAGGCCCCCCCAGAAGGGCTGAGGAAGGCCCTGGACACCGATGCTTCCATCTGTGGCCCCTGTGCCCATGCAGTGGCTCACTCAGAACCCGTGTGCTGTGGGGGCCGATGTGATCCCGGCCCAGGTCACCAGCAATGACACGGAGACTGGGTCCTAGGTCTGTCTGACCCCAGAGCCCTGGAAGAGTCCAAAGGATCGTGCCAGGGGCACTTGTACAGTTTGCCCCCCTGGCCTACACGTCTGAACATCGTCTCTGGGCTGGCGCAGGGAAGGGCCGGGAGGGACTGGGGAGCCTGTGCCTCAGGAGCTCCCCGAGCCCCGCAGCTACTCCCAGCAGGGCTGGGGAGGGCCTCTGCGTGGACCTTCAGCCCCCTCCTGCAGCCCCCAGCCCAGCTTTGCCTGACTGCAGTCTAGCCAGGTAGGGACAGCCCAGCCTGGGTGCGTGTCAAGAGTATGGCCTGGGACTGCAGGGGAAGCCCCGATCCAGGAGGCAGACATCCCTGTTGACTCACCGAGTGGCCCTGGGGATTCCTTTGCCCTTTCTGGCCCTCTGAGCCACAATCTCCCCATTTGTACAGTGCAAGGGCTGAGCCACAGGGACCCCAAAGATGGTGTCATCTCTCAACACCTGTGTGCCCTTGGCCTTGCCCTCCTGGTGGATCCACTGGAGGCCTCGGAGGCTGCAAGACGGTGGAGAACCTGCCTTCTGCCCTTACCTGTGCCTGTGTTCCACCTGCCACCTGGGCTGGACCTGGTGCCCTGACTCCCAGGATAGTACAAGACAGGATGGCGACCAGCCCAGGCACCCGACCCCACCAACTGGAAATCCAGGGTCCATCACCCATGACAACAGGGGTCCCAGGGAGGGGGAGAGTGGTGGAGGGAGCTGAAGGCCAGGTGAACGCTTCGGCTTTGAGGGCTCCCAGCTCCATGGGCACTTGGATCTTCCCTGTGACTTCCTGCCCCAGACCCGCCCTGCCCTCGAGCCTTTGGGTGAAGAAGCCAGGGGCACCTATACCTACTCCCCGCCCAGCAGCCCCCTCCTGTCCCAGTACTCGCCTGAGGCTCTTGCCCACCACCCCTAGAATTGTGGTTTTCTGACCCCTACCCCCGCCAACGTCCTGACACCCTAATATTCAAGGCCCTGTGTGACCAACCCTGACACCTGTGGACACCTCCATCACAGGCGAGAAAGCTGACACCAGAAGGGAAAGGACTGGCCTGAGGCCACAGAGCAGCTGAGTCAGGCAGCAGTGGGATTCCTGTCCCTAACCCAGCAGGCCCCTGGTCACCTCCTTTTCCCCCTGCACAGGAAGACCTGGTTCCCCGACCAAGGCACCCTGCCCCCCTCACGTCAAATGTCAGACTGCTCCTGGGCACAGGGGGTGGAGGGCCTAGTCCCTGTGGAGGAGATAAGAGCTCACCCACAGCAGGTGCCACCGAGATAAAAGGGTATCAGCTTTGCAGGTGGTGGGGTGGGTGCAGGGCGGCAGGCCCAGAGCAGGGGCTGGCAAAGCAGCATGGAGCCCAGTGTGGGAGGGGGAGGGGACCAGCAAAGTGGGCCAGGGCGGAGGTGGCAGCCACCTGAGGGCTTGGGCTCGGGCTGCCCTCGGGAGTACCTGGCCACCACGCATGTGACATAGCACCTTGGGTCCTGCTGCACTGTCCCCTGTGAGGTGTGCCCCTCTGGACAGGACGCAGCCACTCAGAGCTCCCGTTCTGACATCTGGGATGGAAGGAGCTTCCCCCAGAAACTTTGTGGGAATGAACAGGCTGGAGGGGAAGGCCTGGCCCAGGTCCCAGCTCCAGGCTCTCTGACTGGTTTTTCTGTTGCTAACCATCTTGGCTTCACACATAACAGAACGAGCGGCTCCCCGGCATGCTAGGATACCTTGACCATGTCCCTACCATCCTCCACTATATAAACTTCTCTGTGGATTTTTTTTTTTTTCTTGGAGATAGAGTCTCGCTCTGTTGCCCGGGCTCACAGCAACCTCAAACTCCTGTACTCAAGCAATCCTCCTGCCTCAGCCTCCCGAGTAGCTGGGACTACAGGCATGCACCACCATGCCCGGCTAATTTTGTCTATATATTTTTAGTTGTCCAGCTAATTTCTTTCTATTTTTAGCAGAGATGGGGTTTTACTCTTGCTCAGGCTGGTCTCAAACTCCTGACCTTGAGCAATCCTCCCACCTCGGCCTCCCAGAGTGCTAGGATTACAGGCATAAATTCTTTGGATTTTGAAGGCATTTAGGTCTTTCCTCTAAGCCATCAGATTCAAGAACAAGTATCCAATGGGCACAGGGAGCCTGGAGAGGGTGGGGAGTCGCTCCAGGACACAGCGGGGGAGGCACACGGGCGAGAGACCAGGGAAAGCTCCACCACCTCTGTCACGAAGGAGTCTGTCCACATGACAGGCAGGGGCTGGTTCTTGTGAATTTCCATTTCCCACGTCTGCTTGGGCCGGAAACTCTCAGTAAATGTTGGCTGATTGGGGAACGAATGAACACACTGTCATGGCTTCCCTCGGTAGCTCTGCTTTTTCTCTGGGCCCAGGACTCTCGTGCACACGATAAAAAGGTACACAGGGTCTCTTAGAGGCACCGCCACAGCCTTTCCGTCTTTCCTGGCCCTTGTTCCCTACGTCTCTGCTCTGAGCGAATGAGACACCTACAGTTAGAGAAGGAGGTGCTCCGCTCAGGAGAGGGAGGGTGACCTGCTTCAAGGGTCTGTCAGGATATCAGGGACAGTGGGACAAGGGCAAAGACGACCTGCCAGTGACAGGTTTCAGGCAACGGGACGCTCAGGAGTACGTTGCTGGACACTCCCCTCGGCCACCGCCAGGGGCAGCATAGAGCACAGCCCGCCCCAGAGCGATGCAGACCGTCCGGGCTCCCCTGGGTGGCGCAGCAGGCTCAGCGGTCCCGGTCCGGCGGGACCAGGGATGGAGGGAATGCCCCCCTCTGCCCGCGCTGGCTCGTTGCTCCCACGTGGCTCCAGGAGCCAGCTGGATGTGGACAGGTGGTGACAGGAAGGGGGACCCCCTGCAGAGGGAACAGCCTGTGCAGACACTGAGTGCAGGACCTGCCCTGGGCATAAGACATTTGCACTCGAGACAGGAAGCACCTTTCAAGGAGCATCCAGTCCTACCCTCAGTTGGAAATCGGGGCTCAGAGAAGGCAAAGGGCTTGTCCCAGGTCACAGAGCAAGTAGTGACCCCAGGGCATTGGGCGATGTGCATAAAATTTGTAAATAAACTTCGGAGCCCGCTGGTGGGCCCTTTGCTGACAACCTTCCATGCAGCATTCCTCCCATCTTCCATCATCATAGGAGGGGGTGGAACTACTGCTCAGAGAGGTTGAGCAACTCCCCAAGGTCACACAACCTACATCCTGGCAGATAGGACTTGCCCCCCATGCCTGTTCGTCTGACTTCAGAGAGGAGGGAGAGGAAGCAACATGGAGTGGGTTAGGGTGGGGCTGGGTGACACCTGGCAGAGAGCACATACCTCATTCTCGACCAAGCTGAAGTGGCGGCCCCGCCCCCCCCCCCCCCCCGCATCTGCTTCCTTGGCCCTGCCCAGAAGGCTCCTCCTGGCACTGCCCTGGGCTGGGAGGCCATGGGGGGCTTTGGGTTGCCTGCCCCTGGGCCACCCCCGACGACGTGCTGAGGCCTCCCGTGCCAGGATCTGGGATGCCACCAGCCTCCAGCAGTGAATGAGGTCAATACTGTAGGTGCTGTCACAGAGACTATGGCCACAGGCTGGGGCGGGCAGCGGGGAGCCCCAAGGGTCAGGGAGAACTTCTTGGATGGGGAGCCCCTGGAAAGAGCTGCAAGAGTCCATGGGAACGTGTAGAGCACCCTGCCCTGCTCAGGGACTGTCATGATCAGCATTAGCATTAGGAGTTTTCGTTCTCTTTTTTTTTTTTCAGACAGAGTCTCGCTCTGCTGCCTGGCTAGAGTGCCGTGGCATCAGCCTAGCTCACAGCAACCTCAAACTCCTGGGCTCAAGCGATCCCCCTGCCTCAGCCTTCAAGTACGTGGGACTACAGGCATGTGCTACTGCACCTGGCTAGTTTTTCTATTTTTAGTAGAGACAGGGTCTTACTCTTGCTCAGGCTGGTCTCAAACTCCTGAGCTCAAGTGATACGCCTGCCTTAGCCTCCCCCAGTGCTAGGATTACGGGCCTGAGCCACCACACCCAGCCCTAAGGAGCTTTCTAGATAGTCTTGGAAGAGAAGTTCACAGGCTGAGACACCCAAGGCTGCCTTGTGGAGGGGATGGCTTGGGGGCAGCATGGCATCTCCCCAGCCTCACAGAAGGTGGGCTCGGGAAGGACTGAACAATTTGCGCCTCTTCCTCCTCCCGAAAGGAGCCCAGCCCAGACCAGTGGGAGCCCCGACAGGGTGGGAGCAATCCCTGCAGCTGATGGGTAACCCTGGCTCCCACTCCAGAAAGCCCTTGGAGAAATCCTAGCTCAGCATTTCAACTTTTTCTTCTTTAAGCTGCTGACACATGAGACAAGACCTTCAGCGCAGCGTGGAGCTGTCAGCGCGTGCGGGCGCTGGGGCCGAGCAGGCCGCCGCCCAGCCCTCCCTTCTTCCCAAGCCAGGACGCCCCAAAAGGCAACTCAAAGCCCTCCCCAGAACTTGCCAAAAATCCACAGGCACAGTCCAACTACACTCATTGTCAGATGAGGAGCCTGAGGCCTGGTGAGGGGCAGTGCCCTGCCCAAGGACAATGGCCAGTCGGGGTGAGTCCCCAGATGCCAGGGACTCAGGGACAGGGATGGCCATGCCTTGGGGGGGTCCAGCTTATTCACTGCAGCAACTGCAGGCCAGCACCTGGCCCCAGGTGGGCATGGGGGAGGTCACTGTCACCCCCTGCAGGCCACTGGGCAGAGTCAGGCTGCACCACCATCTCCCATGTGATGCCAAGTGTGGTGCCGAAATCAACAGGTGGCCCACCCCACCGGGCCCCCTGAGGACCCCCATCACAGAGGGCTGCGAGGAGGTCAGTGCAGGTCCAAAGACACAGTGGCTTCCCTGTCCGATGCTCCAGAGACACCTACAGACATGGCCCTCAGCCCTGGATCCTCGTTTGCAGGGCCAGCCCCATCCCATCGTGCAGAGGTGAAGCCCAGCTCGACTCGTCCCAGCTTGCTGGTGAGGGGTGACCAGGAACAGACCAGGCCCTTGGGCGGATCTGAGCCCGGGCAGCCACCAGCTCCCCAACCCAGAGCACCCAGAATGGGCGGAGCACCTTAGCCGCCATCCCCCAACACCCTGATGGCCCAAGGGCCTGAACACACTGGGGAGTCTGAGACCCCAACTCCAAAATTCATGCAGATTCAATGCTCTATTCCATAATGTATCTGGGTGTGTTTTTATATAAAAATAAGAGTTTTCCCCCAGTTCTTGCTCTAGGAAAACACGCCATGCTTGCCATGTGGCTTTATGTACCTTCCCTCTACCTGGCCCTGTTGGGCCCAGATCCAAGGCCATGGGGCTGCTGAACAGACAGGCGAGGGGCGGGCAGGGCACCCCCAGGCTGGCGGGTGGAGGGCTGGGGTGTTGATTCCACGTGGGGCCGGCTTGGGGGTTGCTGGGCCCGGAGCCCTTACCCCTCTCTGCTGCCTTCACTGGTGGAGGTAGGCGTCCAGCCAGATGTCACCAGACTTCTTTAGGGACCTGGGTGGGGAGGGGGGTGGGTGTTAGGGATGCAGCTGCAAGACCCTAACACCGCTAGACCCCCCATGATGAGTGTAAGTGGGGACATCCCCATTCCCTGTGGGCCCCTTTCCGCATGGCGCAGGCAACTGTGTGGGGCCAGGTCGTGGACTGGGAGAAGAGGCTAAGCGCTCACTAGCCGGAGTGGAATCCAGGCATGAGCCTGGGTGGGCCTGTCCCCACTTCATCCAGTTCTCCCTGTTGCCTCCTCCTGCGGGGGCTATGACCCAGGGACACATAGGACATGGAACCTGCCCACCAGGAGCCCAGGCTTGGGCGGAGGAGCCAGAAATATCAACAACTCGCTCAGAAGCCCCGTGCCAGGTGCTCTACAGGGGCTGAGCCGAATGGCAGGGGCTCAGAGGATCAGGCTGGGATGGACAGTGAAGGAGAAGCGGAGTGTGAACATCAGTACAGAAGGAAGGGCATCCAAGTAGAGGGAACAGCATATGCAAAGGCACAGATGTAGAAGATCTAGAATCTGACCTCTGTTCCCTTCCTCAAAGGTGACTGCCAGGGCTGAGCCCCATCACCCCTCACCTGGATGGCTGCAGGGTCCTCTGCTCTACACTTTTCTCGTTTAATTCCTGCCTTGCCTGTGTATTCCCAGACAGGGCGCCTGTCCAAGATGTAAGCCGGGCGTGTCCCTGCTCCCCTCGGGTGCACACCAGCACGCTCCTGCCTCAGGCCTTCAGACTGCTGTGCCCTTCACAGATGCCCCTGTGGCCAGCCCTCTCCTCCCTGTCTCTGCTCACATGTCAGCTTCTCAGCACTGCCCACTCGATTAAAAATTGCAACCCCAGCAGCAATTTGGATGAAAGTGGAGGCCATTATCCTAAGTGAAGTAACTCAGGGACGGAAAAATAAATGCTGCATGTTCATACTCATAAGTGGGTACTCAACTGTGGCTACGCAAGGACACACAGAGTGGTATAATGGACATTGGAAGCTCACAGGGGTGAGGGGTGAGGAATGGAAAGTTACCTGCAGGGTACAATGTGCAATATTAGGGTGATGGGTACGCCAAAAGCCCACACTGCACCTCTATATGATATATACATATAACAGAATTCAACTTATATCCCCCTAGATCTATTAACATTTTAAAAAAGGAAAAAAACTGCAACCACTGCCTGGCCCACTTCCCATCCCCTCCCCCTCCTCCACACTTAGGATTTTTGTGGTTGTTTTGCCAAAGTGTTTCTTGCATTTTCCGTAATTTACTCATTTGTTATTCTATAATAGCTGCTTGCAGAAACGCAGGCGCCTTGGCCTATTTTGCTCACTGACTGTAGGAAAACAGCCTGTTGCAAGGCGAGTGACGCCATCTGCAAGTGCAACTGTGTGATGACAAATGTCTCACCCCTGCATACCAAGGTATTGTGCAGCAAGCTCTTGGAACAATACCCACAGCACAGACAAACCCTCACGAGAATGCTTATCCAGCTCCCCAGAGGTCACGAGTTTCCCCAAAATGTCTGAGAGGTGACCAGCGGCACATGCTTTACCCAAAAAGCCTGCTCCATAGAGGATATTTGTGGAGGGGGGTGTGGGCATCACTGTCTCATGGCCACCTGAGACATCACTTCTGTTTGTAGTCCCTATTACATGTTTCTTTCTAAGAAACTGCATTTGTCAGCCTCTTTCTTCGATCTCTGAGCCCCTGTGCTTTTGGGGGCAGGTCTGCATAGACCTGCTCAGTGCAGAACATGGATGTGTTTGTAGGACGGGGCCTGAGCCCGTGGCCGGGGCTCCAAAGTCCTCACGGTACGAATGCACGCTGGGAAGGAGGGAGGGCCCGTGCTGAGGACAGAAAGGCCCCCATGCCAGCTCTTAGGGAGGGGCTCACGTGGGTGCTTGGGAGGGGGTTGACCAGGACCAGGGCAGTCGAGGGCCCTGCCCAGGGCCACCACCGTGAGCCGAGGGGCTGGGCTACAGCCTTACCTGACAATGTCCACCAGCGCAGTGAGGAAGGGCTTCACCTCGTAGCTGAGGCCATGCTTGGCACACAGGGCCTGGACGAGCGGAGCCACCCTGCGGTAGTTGTGCCTCGGCATCGTGGGGAAGAGGCTGGGGGTGGGGAGAGTGCGCTGGCACCTGAGGTTGGGGGACTACCACGGGTAGCCCCGCTCACTCCTCACCTCCCGGCCCCTGCTCACCACCTCTCCCGGGGCCCCCAGAGTCCAGGGCTCCTGTCTTGGCCTCCCCAGGAAAGACAGAAAAGGGGCTCCTGGTCTAGCCCCTGGGCTCAGGCCTCACCCCCAACCCATGGGGCCTCCGGGACCTGCACTCACTGGTGCTCGATCTGGAAGTTGAGGTGCCCGCTGAACCAGTCGATGAAGAACGAGGGCTCCACGTTGCAGGTGGCCGCCAGCTGCCAGGAGCCAGCGGGGCACAGGTGAGAGAGGCTGGCACAAAGCCCTGACCCCATGCCACCCCCCTGCAGCCCCATAAGGGCCCCGACTGTCCTTGCCAGCTGGCATCCCGGCCCGCCCCACCCTTGCCACCCACCTGAGAGCTGGCCCAGTCCCGGTGCTTCTCATGGCCGATTTCTTTGGGGATGTGGTTCATCTGCGTGATCCACACGAACCAGTGGCTCTCCAGGACCCTGTGGGGGAGGCTCGGGCACTGCCCATGTCCAGCTGGCCACATAGGCACTCTAAGTGGAGGCTGGAGGGCAGCTGTTCCCTAGACAGGGGCCCCAGCTTGCTCATCTGTACAATGGGACGGTGGTACTCGCTCCCTCCCTGGTGTTTGAAGAAGCTGAGCAGGACAGGGTCTACCGCAAGGCTGAGCCCAGGGTGGCCTTGCTCTGAGGGTGGACACCCATGGGGCCACTTGCAAGCCAGGCTGCCTCCCCCAAACCCACCACCCCCAGGATGCTGCTACATTCATGTTTATTTGATTCCCCAACAACCCGGGGAGGCAAGACTGCTGGCCCCATTCTGCGGATGGGGACATGGAGGCTCTGAGGTTCGAGGACTGCAGTCAGGCCACCTGCCACCTGTGTATGACCTCCCCACGCCTTTCCATTTGAATCTGGCCATACCTGACAGCAACAAAGAGGAGCAGGGCCCCAGGGACGCCGTAGAAGGGGACATAGGACAAGAAGAAGCGAGCATAGAAGCTGGCAGCCCAGAGCAAATCCTGCAGAGGAGGGCAGAGGCGATACTGAGTGGTCTCCAGGCGGCGGGGGTCTGGGTGCCTGGCAGGGGATGGGGGGCTGGGTTCATCCACCCCTCTGCTTCACTTGCCTTGGAGCCTGGGACAGCACACCGGCCCTCTCTGGGTTTTCTCAGTTGGGTAAAGGGACAGGGTCCCCACCCTGCCAGCTCACGAGGCTGACATCGGAGGTGAAGGTGCCGTACAGGGTGTGCGGGGACACAGAGGCCTGGCAGAGTCAGCCCAGCAATTTCCCCCCAAGGAGGACACCCCCACGGAGAGCACCCACCCCATGCCCCATGCACACACCCACCGTGCACACAGCCATGTGCACGCTTGAGCACACACGTCCAGCCACATGCACACTCGCTCTTCTCTTGTGTGCACACACACGGGCCACACTGTTGCATGCACGTGTGCACCGTTTGCCTTCGTGGGCAGGTGCTGTCCCACCTCCCGCCACATAGCCATTTGCCTGGGGTCCCAAGCAGCCACTCACCGCCCACTGCACGCACACCAGCATGTACGCCAGGTTCTCCACCTCGAAGTTCACCAGGGTGAGCAGCGGTGGGCCGACTGAGAGAAGGATCGTGACAGCGCTCAGGGGCAGGGCTCCGTGCCGAGGCAGGGTGGGCAGCGGGGTGCAGGGGCTCTGTCACTCCAGGAATGCCCGTGGGATGCCCGTGCTGGTCCCATCCAGCTGGGATGACCCCACATGACCAAGGCCTGGGCCACGCTCATTCCCTCCGTGTCCAGGCCTCCCCAGGCTGGCCCTGGCCCCACTGCCTCCTGCCTCCTGCCTCCTGCCTCCCTTCCGTGGCAGGTCGGGGCCAGCTTCAATCCTCACTGTCTGCCCCAGTAATTGCCCACACACTCTGGGGCTCTGGACCACGCTGATGTGAGGGGAAAGCTGTGGGCAGGGATGTGACTGCATGTGGCTGGAAGGCACCCAGGCCAGGGGACCGGCCAGGGCAAAGGCACGGTACTGGCAGAGTGAGAGACGCTGCAGGCCAGGGTGACCCGAGCAGAGCTGGGAGGACGCCCTGGAGGGGGAGGGTTAACTGGGGCACCCCTGCCACTGGGGGTGGCTGGGAGCAGTCCAGGACAGCGGGGAGGACAGTGCAGACTGGGTGCGCCCCCACCCCCGGGAGGACAAATGGCCACTCACTCAGGAAGAAGTACAGGTGCTGGTGGTTGTAGGGTAAGTATCTGCGCTTCCTCTTGCCGTACTGCGGAGACAGGCGGAGGCTGGGAGAGCGGCTCCCCAGACCCTCCTCCCAGGCGATGTCAGGGGCTGGCTGGGGCCAAGGTCAAAGGCAACAACTCTAGATGCTAGCAACCAGGCCCATCAGCCCTAGCAGGCTGGGAGGTGGGGAGGGGAGGCGGGGGCAGGGGCTCAGCCTGGCTACAGTGGAGGGCTGGGTCAGAGGCTGGGCAGGGCCAGAGTGAGGGGCTTGGTCCCCCTCAGCCTCAGGCCCGGCCCGAGGGTGTCCACGTCCCTCTCCACCCACCTCTACGGAAGACTCTCCTAGGAGGAAGACGGGTGCCACAGTCACGTCTGGGTCTTTGTGGAAGATGTTGGGCTTGGCGTGGTGCTGGAAGTGGCGGAAGTTCCACCAGTGGGCAGAGAAGCCCTGTGGGGGAGGAAGGGGCTCTGTGGGGTCGGGCCAGGCCATGCCCCCAACTCTGTGCCCACACGCTGGGGCAGACCCGGCACAGCACCCCCACTCAGTGCCCCCCACTCAGCACCTGGCTGCTCACCCAACACCACCCTCACCTTCAGCTGCCCCATCACAAACTGCTGGGCCACGTGGTTCCACCGGGACTTCCTGAAGACAGAGGCATGGCCCAGGTCGTGCTGCAGACACCAACTCTGAGCCTGGGGAGAGAGGCAGTGTCAGGAGCCACTGGGAGGGAGCCTGTGCAGGGACAGGCCTCCTAGTGCCTGGCTCCAGCTAGGGAGGAGGGGGCTGGCTGCCTGGGGCCCCAGCCCTGGAGCCCCTGTGGAGCCTTCCAGCTCGCAGGGCACACCCACGGCTAATGTTCCATTTCAAGGCCCTTGTGGGCAGACTTTCTTTTCTTACAGACGAGGACAACTGAGTCTCAGGAAGATGGAGGGCTTGTAAGTCTGCCACGGAGCTGGTTCC
>CAUYPO010033905.1:0-15311 GCA_963574435.1 Cheirogaleus major
AGAGTGCTACGATTACAGGCGTGAGCTACTGCGCCCGGCCTGAAATATGTTTTAATGGGAGATAAAAGCACAGATATTTTTAAATTGCTTTTGACTGGTCAACATTCAAATGAGAGCTGTGCCAATAATGATTACGTTAAATAAGGAAACTTCATTATAAGAGTCTCTGATATCTTGCCAGTTAAAAGTCCTCTTCTGTCTGAAGAATGGACAGAGGAAAGTAATTACTCACCACTGTCGCTTGAGAAGCTCTAACTGAGGAAGCAGTTAACACATTCCACTTTAATATGCAGACCCCTGCAGTGGATATAAATGTGCTCCACATTACTCAGGTGAAAAATAACGTGCACCTCTTCATTTTCCATTTTCTAAGTCAATTAAATATGGTTCTGAACACCCACCTGCCTAGTTAGGGGGCCCTTCCACTTTTATTAAGAGCAAAAAGTGCCTCTGGCTTCTACACAGTACAGAAATCTTGGGAAAATAGATCAGCTTTCCTTTCAACTAAGATTCTCATCATCCAAGTCTCTTTGGTTTGACCACCATGCCCACTCTCTTACCCTAAATGTAGCCAGTGGGACTTTTGCTGCTCTTTCTAAGCCACTGAACTTGAGGTTCAGTCTTCAGACATAAACCCCCATCAGAAGTCTGGACACGACATTCCCGTCAAGGTCCTCCAGGGCCTGGTGCAGTATGGTAGAACAGAGGAGACTCGACGCACAGAAGCTGACCCACAACTGTCCTTAATTTCCAGGAGCCCACCTCACCGAGGCCAGCACAGTCCTTGGTCTTCTAAGCCATCAAGATCTTTTTCTTCCCAAAGGTTAGTCCTTCTTAAACAAAAGCAGTGTAACCGCTGTCTGACAGAAATGGTGGCTAGACTGAAGGCAAGGCTGCATTGTGACACATCCACACGAAAACAAAATGTAAGTGTGTTTCCATCTCACCATATTCAACATGTTGTCAGGGATCCTAAAGCAGTGACTCCTATTGCTGTAATAATAATTGCATGCTATTTAATTACTCAACTTAGTTTTAACAATATACAATTCAATGTTGGGCAAAAATTGAAACTTTTCAAAAAGTTATAAATTATAGATTAGTATATTCTTTAGATATGTAAATTAATACTTAATTAAAATTTATTCATCAGAATAATAAATTCCCCATGTACAGAATTTTTTCATTTTTCCCTCCGGTAAAAATTAATTCAATGATTGTTATTTAAGTATATTTTTAAGCATTTAGGATGTTCAAAATGTTAAAGTCTAATCAATGAATGGCAAAAAGTAATTGTTAACATATGTATGCATATACGTATGTCTAAGTGTATATGTGTATATTTATATTTATATTTCCTGGTAAAGCATGTAACTTAACACCTTTTCTCTTTTCTAAGTGAATCACTGTAGATAGTGGGACAATGATAATTTTGAAATTACAGAGCTGCATTAAAAACTTGATATACTATATATAAGATAATTAATATTTGTGTTGCTTTAAAATTCCACATATTTTAAAATCAATGATTTTCAAAATTATATTTAGTACGTACAATGCAGGTAAACTATGACTTGAATATTTGCTCAGTACATATCTAAACTATAATTGAACGAAAATACTGAAGGAGATGTGGCCTTTGTTAAACTCAAAATCTTTAAATTTCACATGAAAAAGACAATATTATAGCTCAAGACTATAAGATAACTTTCAAATAATGATGTTGCATTAATCCAATAATTTTGGGAGAAAGTTAAAATAATATTAATTCATGATATCATATAAATAAATAGTGCCCAAATATGAATTGTCCACTTTATCACATCGATTTCAAAGAGAGGACTTCTCAATTGACTTTATTGAAATTGGAAAAATATACTCCAGTTGGCTAACTGAAAAAGAGATGAAAAATATTTTGAGAAGTAAAAGTAAAAATCAAATCAAAGCTCAATTTTGTTTCTGAGGACTAAAATAAAATAGTAAAGTATAAATTAGACGGATACAACAAATCCAATTATACAGTAACATTTAACTCATACTATTACTCTATTTTGTCTGAGTTTTCATAGAAAATAATTTTGGATAAAATTCTTAAGGTCAATAAATAAAATGTAAATCTGTGAAATGTACTATAATAGGTTGTAAACAAGCTACTGTGATGTTTTACTCATATAAAGCATCTATCACAGAGCACGTTATTCTTCAGTGCCCCCAAAGTAACTTGCTTTAGGTCACATCCAGCTGTTGTATAAGAGAATCACTGCACATGAGCATGTTGGCCATGTGCTGTCACTTTATGTTTACAGCAGCATTACTGTAAGTTTGATGTAAATTTTATGACTCATTTCATCAAAGTTCTTCAACCTTATTATTCAAACCATGAGTTTCTAAGAGAACTAGGTAGAGTTGGCAAGAAGAGAACATATATTTCCTGTGACTGGATGCAGGAAATGATATTTAAATATGGAATTAAGCTATTAAATTAAGATGATATAACTTGTGTAAATTACCTTCCAGTAAACAACAACAACAACAACAAAAAAACACCCTTTATAAAATCTTAATTTGCTTGGTCATATTAAGCTATGTATAGGAGCCAGGTATAAATTGTTATTGGAAGTCATTTCAAAGTAGAATATTTTGAAGTAATTGTGTTTTGTGATCTTAAAATATTTTTAAAATAAACTGAAACTATTCATAGAGCTAAGAAGTGTTAAAAGTATTTCTTTTTAATTAGTCAAACAATGAATTTTAAGAATTTATAAAAATATTACCTTTAGACTCATATATAAGTTGTTGGAATGTTTAGATAACTAAAGTTTTAAAATAATGAGAACCAAGGAAGTATGATATATGCTATTACTGCATTTATTGTATCTGATAAATGCAGAAATGTGGTGAATCACATTTATTGATTTATGTTGAACCATCCTTGCAGCCCTAGGATGAAACCTACTTTATCCTGGTGATTTATTTTTTTGATGTACTCTTGGATTAGGTTTGCTAGTATTTTGTTGAGGATTTTTGCATTTATGTTCATGAGGAATATTGGTCTATACTTTTGTTGTTGTTGTTGTTGAATCCTTTTCTGGCTTTGGTATTAGGGTGATTCTGACTTCATTGAATGAATTAGGAAAGATTCTCTCCTTCTCAATATTATAGAGCAATTTCAGTAGGATAGGTACCAGTTCTTCCATATGTAATTTTGTTTTATTATTGTAGTGTGATGACTTTTTTCCTTTGGGTAGGTACCCTAGAAAAGGGATTGCTGGATCGAATGGTAGGTCTATATCAAAAGACACATGTTTATTGCATGTTTATTGCAGCACTATTCACAATAACCAAGATATGGAATCAACCTGTGTCCATCAACAGATGAGTGAATAAAGAAAATGTGGCACATATATGTATATATCTCAAAAAGAAAAAGAGAAAAATAAAAGCATAAATGGTAGAATTATTTTTATTTCAAAATATTAAGGGGGTACAAATGTTTTTGTTACATGAATACATAGTATAATGCTGACTATAAAAGGCAACAAATTCATTGCCCTGAAATTAAATACAAGTTTTCTAAATGAAAGTTTTAAAGGGAGTATGCATGGGCAATAGCCTATGAACAATAAGATATGGATAAATAAAACTGGGGGAAAATTTGAGCATAGCTGAAAAACTGATATTCGAAACAATTTTCTAAATGATAAAAAATGATTTACATTTAAGGAGCATTTTCATCCTAGTACTAGATAATTATTTTAAAATTATATGATTAAATATAATAAATATAAAAATAAAATGAAATAAATAATATAGGATATTTAGCATATTCTGCTTCCTTCATATGTGAATCCCATATCAGATTCATAAATATTTTTAGTAATAGTTTTGTATTTTTCTAGTATTAAAAGTAATACATGCTCATTCTTTAAAATCAGAAATAAATACTATATAAAATGTAAAGTAAATCACATTTGCTGAGAGATTTTAAGCTTTGTTGCCATAAAAATGATAAATGTGAGGTAATACATAGGTTAATTAGCTCGATTATTCTATTCTTCAATGTGTAGATATTTCAAAACATTGTTTTGTACATGATAAATATATGTATAACTTTTATTTGTCAATTAAAAATTAATTTAAGAAACAAAGGAAGACAGAGATATTTAAATAAAAATATACTCTTTTATAACTGCAAAATAATTACAACTTCCCAAAACACAAAGATAAATACTTAATATTTTGATAAATTTTCATTCAGAATTATTTTGCATATTTTAAGTCATTTTAAGTTGATACATAAATTTTGTTCTCTAAATTTTCTTATATCAAAATCTTATTTGCATTTTTAATATTATAAAATTATTTTAATGAATGCATGAAAATTTAATTATTGTTATGGTAATTGAAGTAATTACAATGTATATAAATAATCTCATCTTTTAAACAAGTAGATTATTGCTTTTTTCATTTTAAATAATATAGTAAACATAAATTATATGTTTATGTTTGCCTATATTCATAGAATAGAAGTACAATCATATGGTTAAATTGTATGGAAATTGGAGTCCTCTTCCTGTACTGGCAAATTCTGTCCTTAACTGGTTATTTCAGTATATACTCACACTGGAAATATATATATGTTGTCAGTTTCAATCTGTCCTAGCTAGAAAAGAATGTATAATAATTTGTAAAATATGTTTTTTTTAATAGGGAGATACAGCTGTCTCATTGAATATTCACTTTTATTTGATTATAATGATTTTGAACATTTTTATTATACTTACTAGCTGTTTGTGTTTTCTTTATGTTTCCTTGAACAGCTTGTTTTTGTTCTTTGCTTAATCTTTTATTGTGAGGGTAGTGTTTTAAAGATAATTTATATAAGCCCATTACATGCTAAACTCTTTAAGCCTTAATCTGTTAAATTATAATTTATTTTTAATTTTTCCTATGAATTTTGGAAGATAATTTAAATTTTTCATCAGTTTGTGCCTAATTTCAATAGACCTATTCATTCTGCATTAATATCTCTTTAAACTCCTGATTAGACAAGTCTATTCGGCATTCTGCTTCTTTTATCTTCTTTTTAATGCAATTTGACAGGAATCTTTCTTTCTATACATGATGGTGGCATTTTATTGAGAAAAACAAAACTAAATAAAACTACAGCAAAATATCTCCACCTTTAATAAGAACAATAGGCACAAAACTACACTAAAGCATTTTCAGTTTTTATAAAATACTAGGTCATTATTTTTGTTCCTTTTTTTATTTCAGAATATTATGGGGGTATAATCATTAAGGTTACATACATTGCCCTTGTCTCCCCTCCCCCCTCAAGGCAGAGCTTCAAACGTGTCCATCCCCTAGACGGTGTGCATCACACTCACTATGTATGTATATACCCATCCCCTTCTCCCCCCTCCCACCTGCCCCATGCCCGACAAATGTTTGTTTTTCTTTTTTTCTTAACATTTTGGTTACATTTTATATCTTTGCCTCTCCCTAGGAAGGGTTAGAAGTGTGCCCTTCCCTGCCACAATGTTCACCCCATCCCACAGATGTGGGACTACTCCTTCAACCTCCGAATTCCTGGTGAACACCAGCACCCTTTGAGCACCATAGTGTTGATCAGTCAGTACCAATTTGATGGCAAGTATATATGGAGCCCATTATTCTGATCTTGTGTCACCTCACTTTGGATAATGGGCTTAAGCTCAATCCAGGATGATATAAGCAGTGCTAGCTGGCTGTCATTTCTTAGAATTGAATAATATTCCATTATAAACATATACCAAATTTTAATAATCCACTCATGAATTGACAGACACTTGGATTGTTTCCACGTCCTTGCTATAGTGAATTGTGCTGCCATAAACATTCGGGTGAAGATTTCTTTATAATAGAATGTCTTATGCTCTTTTGGGTAGATGCCTAATAATGCTATTTCTGGGTTGAATGGTATTTCTATTTTTAGCTCTTTGAGATATCTCCAAATTCTTTTCCACATAGGTTGCACTAATTTGCAGTCCACCAGCAGTGTAAGAGTGTTCCTGTCTCTCCACATCTTTACCAGCATTTGTTGTTTTGGGATTTCTTGACACAGGCCATTCTCACTGGAGTTAGATGATATCTCATTGTGGTTTTGATTTGCATTACTCTAATGATTAGCAATGTTGAGCATTTTTTAATACATTTGCTGTCCATTATTCTGTCTTCTTTAGAAAAGTTTCTGTTCATTTCCTTTGCCTATTTCTTGATGGGGTTGTTTGATTTTTTCTTGTTGATTCTTTTGAGCTCTAGATTCTTGTTATCAGACCTTCATTGGAAGTATAGAGAGCAAATATTTTCTCCCATTCTGTAGGCTGTCTATTTGCTCTACTGATAGTTTTCTTGGCTGTGCAGAAGCTTTTTAACTTGATCAGGTCCCATTTGTTTATTTTTGTTGCTGTGGTGATTGCTTTGGAGGTGTTCTTCAAAAATTCTTTGCCTAGGCCAATGTCTGAGAGGGTTTTCCCAACCTCTTCTAGGATTCTTAAGGTTTCATGCCTTAGGTTTAAATCTGTTATCCGTCTTGAGTGGATTTTTGTGAGAGGTAGGGATCCCGATTCAATCTTCTTCATGTAGCTATCTAGTTTTCCCAGCACCATTTATTGAAGAGAGGTTCTTTTTACCATTGTATATTTTTGTCTGCTTTATCAAAGATTAGGTTACCACATGCAGATGGTTTCGTCTCTGGAATCTCAGTCCTATTCCAAATATCGATGCTTCTGTTCTTGTGCCAGTAACAGGCTGACTTAATTATTATTGCTTTATAGTACAGCTTGAAGTGAGGAAGACTAATAATGCCTTTTTAAGTCTGTTTCACACCTATATATTTCTCTTTCATACCTTATATACTTTCATAACTATGTATGTATTCCAAAAAAATGGAAGAAGTGAAGTCTAATTACTCAGCTTTCTTAACATTCATATCAATATGAATGCAATATTTGTTTTTAAATGAGCAAAATTTCAAACAGACAACATAGAAATAAATTAGCATATATTTCATAAACATCCATGCTTCATGTATAAGCACTAAATATTCTTAAATTGACAATGTAGGAGAATATTTATTTCTCTGTGTGATCTGCATTTTTGTAGTTCAATTTGTAAAGTCATCAACTATATTTCTTTATGTCCAGTAATTTCTATTCGTACTACTATTACACATTTTTATGCACTCCTGAGTTTAGGTTCATTATATATGCTCTTTGAATATTCTTTTCCAAATGCCTCTTGCAAAAATAGTTATAGAAAATGCTAATTATGTGATATAAGCAGTTTTGGAGAGCTCTTTGGCTTTAGATGAGGAAAAGCACTTATTTCTGAGATGAGTTTTGTTTAGAAAATAGCTTCGTTACAAACAAAACATCAATATATGAAATAGCTTCTATAACCTGCCATTAACTCCTTCCCCTGCACTCCCAAAATGAGCTGAAGCAGCTTGATTTAAAATATATCATTTCCAGTACCATAGAGTTTTGCTATCCATTTTCCAACCATGTCTGGGAAGGTAACATTATTTCATTAATTGCAATGTTAAAGTAGATATTCACTGGAACACTGTATTATCCTTTAAAATTTGGCATATAATAAATACTGGTACATTACAGGCACACCACAGAGATATTGTTGGTTCAGTGCCAGACCACTGCAACAAAGTTAATGTTGCAATAAAGTGAATCGCAACAATTTTTTTTGGTTTCCTAGTGTATATGAATGGTATGTTTACACTACACTGTAATCCATTAAGTGTGTAACAGCATTTGTCAAAAAATACCATGTATATACCTTAATTTAAAAATATTATACTGTGAAAAAAGGTGGAGAGTCTTGCCTTGATGTTAATAACTGCTGGGTAGAGGGTGCTGAGGTTTGGAGTAGCTGTGGCAGTTTCCTAAAATAAGACAACAGTGAAGGTTGCCACATCCATTGACTCTTCCTTTCAAAAAAGATTACTCTTACAATGTGATTTTATCTGATACTATTTTACCCAAATAGAACTTCTTCCAAAATTAGAGTCAATCCTCTGAAATCATGCCACTGCTTTATCAGCTGAGTTGATGTAATACTCTAAATCTTTTGTTGTCATTTCAACAATGTTCCCATCATTTACATCAGGAGATTCCATCTTAAAAAACTACTTTCTTGCTGATCTGTAAGAGACAATTCCTCTCACCCGTTAAAGTTTGAGATTGTAGTCATTTAGTCACATCTTAGGACTCCACTTCTAATTCTAGTCATTTTGCTATTTTGACCATATCTGCAGTTATTTCCTCCACTGAAGTCTTGAACACCCCAAAGTCTTCCATGAGGGCTGAAATCAACTTGTACCAAATTCCTGGTTATTATTTTGGCCTAATTTCTATATTGCCATGTCTCAGGGAATAGGGAGGCCCATGGAGAGGTAAAGAGATAGGCAACCAGCCAGGAGGTGGAGCAATCAGAACACACATATTTACTGATTAAGGTCACTATCTTGTAAGGTGCGGCTCATGGTGTGCAAAACAATTACAATAGTAACATTGAAAATCACTGATCACTGCTTACCATAACAGATATAATAATGAAAAAGCTTGAAATACTGTGAGAATTACATGAAGTGAGCACATACTTTTGAAAACAATGAAGCCATCCACTTGCTTGTAGCAGGGTTGCCACAAATCTTCAATTTGTAAAAAACACAGTTATCTTCAAAGCACAACAAAGTGAGCATGCTAAAAATGATGTATTCCTGTAATTAATATACTGATTATATAATAGTAAAAGTAAAAAAGGGAGAAATACCATTTACTATTCACTATACCTGGTATCATGTAAAGTATATTTTTCATAATGATAAATATTATGCTGAAAATTTTTTGGTATTTACTTAGAAACAGGAAAACGTAAGGTAGAGTGTCAGATTTTTCTAGAAGCTGAGCACATCTTACAGCCTTTAGAATTTTGGCAGAATACCTAGTAGCCCCTTAATAAATCAAATGATTGCAGTAGTAAAAATTTGAGCACAAAAAAATCAAAGTTAAAATAAAAACTGGAAAAATATTAGAACATGTGACATTTAATTATCCAATTTTCCAAACATACATATTAATATGACTATTATCTTTTTATAAATAAGTAAAAAATTCAAATAGGCAAAAATAATATAGATGACATCCAATATATATGACATCCTATATGTCATACTCCATTTATTAAAATTCTCCTTCACCCTAATCTTTTCTATTCTGTATAATTTTAGCCTCTCATAATTGCTTTCATCTTCCCTCTCTCTACTAACTAATAATATTCCAGAGTTTTGTGCAAAGCCACAGGTACTCCTAATTACTGGTGAAATAAATAGTAAAAAAATGGAGAAAAAAGTTCCATTTTTTTCCTACAAGTACAGAAAAGCAGACGCTATTCTACATCATATAAGAAGTTTTGATAATGTGGTACATTAAGAACATTTTCAAAGGCGTCAGTTATACTCTCTAGTTCTGGGTTGGGAATTTTTTCATGTTGGAAGGCCACGTGAATTTAGCTGTAATCATATAAGGCCAGATTCAAGAAACTTCAAATAGGTAAACTTAAAAATGTACATTATTTTGTAAAAAATCTAACTAGTATGTACTTAATAATTTCAAAAATAAAAACTATTTAATTTTAAAGTTAGCTAACCTTTTAATGACTTTGTTGTATTTGCTTTTTGTTGGAACGCATTTCAATATTTGGTTGCAGCACGGAGGTCCACAGTTTCAGGTGATACTCTAGATGGGTATCAGTCATTTGTGACCTTAAGGGCATCTTGATTTGGGTTAGGTAGGAGAATATAGATTCACAGTAATAAGTGATTGAAAAGCAAGGAAAACACCTTTTGAGCAAGTCACCAAAGGTGTGGGTATTCTACTACAATTTTCAATATTTCAGTTGGATCTTTCTTAGCATCAAACAATGATTTTAAAATGTCATCTACTGACAGCTCAATCAATTCCATTTGTAGTTCTTTAGGGGCTTTCGTGATATCAATTAGATGAGGCTGAAATGCTACTTTGAGTGTGATGTTATGATCTCAAAATAGGGGAATCTTTCCTGTATCCTCCAATTAATAGGTCTACAATAGTTGTATTATTCTTCAAATGATTCACATATATTATCCTTCTCATCAATGACCTTTTCTAACTGGGGAAAATGTTCATCTGAAATTTCCTTTGGAAGAGGTGTTCTGAAAAAAGACAGCTTTCATTGAAATGCTTGGATTTTTTTGCCACATATCACATATAGACTTAATTTTACCTTGCAAAGAAATATTCAAGTCATTTTGATTTCACATGATATCACACAGAAATGCTGCATCCCTATAGAAATCTTCTTTAAATAATACACATTGTTAATACTGTTCTTCATAAAGTTTAACTATCTGTTCTCATTGAGATAAAATTTTGGCAAACACCTGTCCCTGTGACAGCCAACACACTTTAGAATGACATGACAAATCCACACTGAATACCTCATCATTCAACCTTAGTATTAGGAAAGTGAGGATGTTGTGTTGCATTTGCACAAATACAGTTAAAAATACTTATAACCTGTTGGAAAGTGTCACTTAGAATAGTAGCTTTAGCAAAAAGATTTTGCTGATGCAAGATACAATAAAAAGAAATGAGGACATCTGAGTCTGTTAATACCTTTTTCAATCTGTACAATAAACCCATCATGTTTTCCTGTCATGGAAGGTAAACATCTGTACATACAGTCATTAAATTTACCAAATTCAGTCCAACTTCCTGACATTTATCTTGAAAGTTATTGAAGATATCTATTCCTTGTGTTCTGTTGGCAAGAATGTCCAAAGTGAGTAACTCTTTGTAGCAAAGAAAATCTTCTGTTATGACATGAATGAAGTATAAAACCTGCACCAAGTCAGTAGTATCAGTTTATTCACCCCACACAATTGAATAATATATATTTTCCTTTTGAAGTATTGCATGAAGTTGTTCTGCTAAGTTGAAGGCTAATTCATGCTGCCAAACTGTCATGGTTCTCCTTGAAAGAGACAGTTGTTTGTATTAAATAATACTTTGAAACATTATTATCAGGATCTAAGCATGCTACAACGTTGACAATGCATTCTTTCACAATTTCTACATCACTGACTGGCTTCTCTTTTTCCTGAGTATATAAGCTACTTTATAAGTTGTTTTAGTGGCATTATTTCCAGGTCTTATTGCTGGTTGAAAGAATCATCTTTGCTTTGCTTTTCATCTTTTCATTCCTGCAATACAACCTTTTACTCCTCTCCCTCTAACTTAAAATATTTGTGGCCCTAAAGAGTGTTATAATGCTGATGAGCATTGAATTTCTTTAATGTTACATTGCCGTATCACAAAGCAAGTAAATAATCTACTCTTTAGCAGAAACAAGATAATATTGCAATTCCCAATTCTCATTTAAAAAAATGTTTTCTTCCTTTAGCCTTCTCTTGGTCTTCTTTGACATGACGGGCTGTTAAATAGACAGAATTAAAAAATACTGTCAAGCTGTGCAGCTACTCACAAATTCTACTTTGAACAGAAACAGAGTGCACCATTGTCAAAAGCTGATAACAGACTGGCAGACTTGACTCTCATAAACTCTCGTCAACCAGCCTTGAGCAGTAGTGGTGCCAGTCAGGTGGAGGGAGTTAGAACTAAATCATGAGTGTATCAGCTGTCAATTTAGCCCTTATGGCTTATTCATGTTCTAATTTTGCTGGTCAGTCTGGGAAGACTATTTCGTTGAAATTCATTTTCTTCTTTGGTATTTTAAATATATTTATTTAAAAAATAAAAATACATAAAAGATGAACAAAAATATATTAATAAAAATAAAAGGATTTGTTCTGTGCAATTTGGCTTCAGTCAAACCGACGCACTTAAGGACCTAGAAGGCCACATGTGGCCTTAAGGCCACAGTTTCTCCACCCCTGCTCTAGTTTATTATGGAGACATGTGTGAGAATACATAAAGCTGTTCTGTTTCCATTTATTAAATAGTACTTGGAAGTTTCACTGAACCTAAGGAAACATTTTAATTTTTTTATTTTAAGAAAGCATCTACATTTACATTTTACTTATTTATTTATTTACATTATTTGTATAAAATTATGAAGTACAAGTGTAATTTTGTTACACAGATAGATTGCATAGAGGTGAAGTCAGGGTTTTTTGTGTATCCATTACTGGAATAATGTATATTATACCCATTAAGTAATTTCTCATCACCCACACCCCGGCAACCTTCCTGACCCTTCCAAGTCCTCATTGTCTATCATTCCACACTCTATGTCCATGTGCATGCAGTATTTGTCTATAAATTTAGTTGGTTAGTTTATCAATTTTATTTATTTCTTTTGAAAAACTAACTTTTTGCCTCATTTTGTTGATCTTTTGCATTTTTTTTTTTTTGGACTTCATTTCATTTAGTACTTCTCTGATCTTTGTTATTTCTTTTCTTCTGTTAAACTTTGGGTTTGGTTTGTTCTTTTATTTCCCAGTTCCTTGAGGTTAGGTTGTTAAATTGTGATTTTTCTACTTTTTTATGTAGGCATTTAAGGCTATAAATGTCTCTCTTAGCACTGCTTTTGCTGTCTCCCACAGGTTTTGGTATATCATGCTTCCATTTTCATTTATTTTAAAATTATTTTTTATTTCAAAATATTAAGGGTGTACAAATGTTTTAGGTTATATGGATCAATTTTGTAATGCATGAGTCATGGCTATAGGTGTGCCCATCACCCAGATAGTGTTCATAGTACTCATTAGGTTGGTTTATTCACCTCCTTTCTCCCCACCTTTCCCCAGTTGCTTTCCACTGAGTTTTACTTCCCTGTGTGCACTCATGTGCTCATTAGCTAGTTCCAATTTAATGGCGAGTATATGTGATGTTTTTTTATGATACTTCACTTAGGATAACAGTCTCCAGTTTTACACAGATTGTTGCAAAAGGTATTAATTCACTTTTTATGGCTGAGTAGTACTCCATGGTATACATATACCACATTTTATTAATCCATTCATGTATTGATGGACACTTGGGTTGATTCCACATTTTTGAAATTGTGAATTGTGCTGCAATAAACATTCAAGCACAGGTGTCTTTTTTATAAAATGATTTCTTTTTCTTTGGATAAATACTCCATAGTTCAATTGCTGGACCAAATAGTAGGTCTACTTTTAGTTCCCTAAGGAATCTCTATACTGTTTTCCATAGAGATTGTAATAATTCACAGTCCTACCAACAGTGTATAAGTGTTCCTTTCTCTCTGCAAGCACACCAGCATCTCTTGTTTTTGGACTTTTTAATAAAGACCATTCTTACTGGGGTAAGGTGAAATTTCATTGTGGTTTGATTTGCATTTCCCTGATGATTAATGATGTTGAACTTTTTTTATATGTTTCTTGGCCATCTGTCTTTCTTCTTTTTAGAAGCATCTGTTCCAGTCTTTTGCCTAATTTTTAATAGGGTTGTTTGTCTTTTTCTTGCTGATTTGCTTGAGCTCTTTGTGAATTCTGGTTATTAGCCCTTTATCATATATGTACTTTATGAATATTTTTTCCCATTCTGTAAGTTGTTTATTTGCTCTGTTGATTGTTTCCTTAGCTGTGCAGAAGATTTTTAAAATTTCTTTCAGGATGTTTTACTGATATTTTTAAATATTCACTTTTAAAGAGTTTAACTGATTGTCATGATATTAACAAAAATTATTAGATTTAGCTTTCTTCATGCAGTCTAAGTAATATATTTCTAACACAATAAGAATAGCTCTGTATATGTAATTAAACAAAATTCATTATGTGACCAAATCTTTGAAGTTTCTTTTCAAGAATAAGAAGAGGATACTGTCGCTCTTGGCTCCTTTGCCTTAGAATGTATGTATTCAGATTAAGAAAATTAGGGGAGAGGCTATAATATTACTTAATAAAGAAATAGTTTTCAATTCATATGTCACTTATCAAAAAGAGACAATGAGGAGGGTGAAGGAATGTGTTGATGAAAGATATTCAATTTGGGTTTCTGTTCTGATAGATTAAATGAAAAAAAGCAATCTCATATAGCATATGTACATATCATACATCTATAGTTTCTTATTTTGATTGTAAATCTAAGTCACATGTGGCGTGGTGTGCCATAGGTAAATGAGAAAGCTATCTCTGGTCATAGAAAGGATAACAGAAGACAGGATTAATAGAAGATTTGCTATACTACAAGCAAGCAAGCAGTTATAGAACTTTTAATGTCAAAGTTAATCTGAGGCCTGGAGTGAAAGGCCCACATGCTGTGAGCAAAACAGATCCTTCAGTAGGCTCCTGAAGCTTAGACAAAATTCATAGTTAATTTAAGTGCTGACTGGTACAATCTCAACGGGAAAATCTAAGGTTAGATTAAGAAGGGCTTGATAACAGTTGACATTCAGATGAAAAGTTACCACTGATAATGGGCAAATTCTGCTTCCTGGAAACCTTTTCAATATTGTCTATAGTGACTTATGTAAAAATAAGTGATTTGCAAATTACTCTAATTATTAATGAAGTTATCCTTTGTATTTAAAGCCTTATTAACCAATTGAACATGTTTAAATTGTTCTATTTAGTTATTACCTATGATTCTCTACTAATTTCTGCCCCTGTATTAGTTTCCTAGGGCTACACCACAAGAAACACCACAAGCTGGGTTGCTATACAACAGAAATTTATGAATTTACAGTTCTGGAAAGTAGAATTCCCAAATCAAGGTGTTGACAGGATTGGTTCCTTCTGTGAGGGCTTTGAGGAAGAATCCATTCCATTCCTCCCTCCTAGTCCCTTGGGTTATAGATGGTAGTCCTTCCTGTGTCTTCACATTGTCTACCCTCTATGTGTGTCTGTGCCTGTGTCCAAATTTCCCTTTTTTATAAGGACACCAATTGTATTGGATTAGGGTGCACCTTAATGACCTCATCTTAACTTGATTATCTGCAAAGACCATACTTCCAAATAAAGGTTCATGTTCATAGGTATTGTGGATTAGGACTTCAACATTTCTATAGGGGACACAATTGAATCCATAAGTCTCTAAATACTGGAGGTAAAAAGCATACTCTTATAAATAACATAATTTATTTTAATTATTTTTATTGTAGGAGTAAAGAATTGTAGGAAGTGCAAATTGTAGCAAACTGAAGAAGGAGTAGTGATGGGTATGTGAAGTTTTGAAAGAATGGCCTACGTTGTTAAAAGCTACAATAATGGCTGAGGAAAGTCTCCC
>CAUYPO010033906.1:0-13062 GCA_963574435.1 Cheirogaleus major
ACCGTGTTTCCCCGAAAATAAGACCTACCCATAACATAAGCCCTAGCAGGATTTCTAAGCATGTGCGCAATAGAAGCCCTACCCCGAAAATAAGCCCTAGTGACGGGCGTGGCTACGCAGCGCATCTGCACAACCCATGCACTTCGTCGCGGAGCGGTCAAGAAGACGAGCAGCCCTTCTCATCTGCCCCATGAGAGCTCTATGGCTCGACAGGAGAGATTGAGGCCGATGGTTCTAAAGGTAACAGAGTCGCAAGAAATTCAGGATGGAATTTGGGGTTTGGAGAATTATGATGATGTTCCAGAAGAAGACGACTTCACTCTATTTGAATAAATGTAGATGGTTGTACCGTACTTAAAAAAAAAAAATAACACATCCCCTGAAAATAAGCTCTAGGGTGTCTTCTTGAGGAAAAATAAATATAAGACCCTCCCTGTCTTATTTTCGGGGAAACACGGTACCATGCAGGGCTGGGGAGTAGGGGAGAGATTCTGTTCAGATATACAAGTTGTCTGCAAATCATGGCCCCTAAAATGGGTGTTTGCTCCATTCATGAGCTTTATGTTACTTTTGCCTCGCATCATACCTTCTTTAAAAAATGGACTGTAGCGTAAGTAAGAAATTATTTCCACCAGAGCTAAGACAGAACATTATTCTGACGTTAGGCTTACATAACAGAAAGTGGGGATTTTCTTAACCTCTGAAGACCAGATATGATGATAAACCAAGCTCACAATTCACAGGAACTCATTCTGATCAGCTGGCGAATTTTAATTACCTCCTCGAGAGACTAAGTTTGACTTTAGGTTAGAATCAAGGCACTTGAGAGTTGAGAGTTAGGATTTGAGGGTTAAAGAGTTTAGAGTTAAGAAGGTTACATCTTAAGTTAGATGGAAGAGAGCTAAGTTGGAAACTGAGTTAGAACTGAGTTGGAAGTTAAGTTTTAAATTTGAGGTTTTTTTATTTTATTTTTCCCTCCACTAAACATCCACATCAAATTCCCTTTGCAACTTCCTATTGCAGCATTGGATTTGTGCCATCCTGGGTATGATTGTCAGAGGGATGAATAAAGCTGGGGACATTTAGAGCTCAGATATGTCCAGGCCCTCCTGGGTGGGATGTCTCCCTAGAGAAGTTGGGGACCGATGGCTGCTTTGGCACCCTGGGGGGGAGGCTCCCCGCCTTCCCCACTCGCACCCATCTCTACCACCTCCTCCTCAGACTGGCCCACGAGAACATCAGTTAGGTAAACACTCCGCATTTTTTGTGCAGACCAAATGTCTAGGGCAGAACAGACGTAGGTGTGTGATGTCAGAGTAACATGGTGAGTCGACAAGTCGAAAGGAGGGCATGGTGCCTCATGAGCTCTCGTCATCGTTGGCCTGTGATGGGAGGGACCCCGAACCCCATGACTTACCAACGGCCAGCTCTTTGTAACCAGTTTGGCTTACAAAGAGCTCGGTACCAGGCGGCTTTGTGGAAGGACGCTTGGGGCTGTCATTTTACTTGCAAACAGAAACAGGCTTCGCGGTGTGACTCCCTCCCGGGGATTTGTTCTGAACGTGCTGCTGGACCTCAGTCCCCACGCAGGTGGCCGGGCTAGGGACTGCGGTGCAAGGACGTTCCTTGGCTCTTTCTTTCAGAAGCATCACCTCGCCAGAGCTGCGAGAAGAATTCGTTCCTGTCATCAGATGGAGCATGGGATTTTGTTTCCCCCTTTTTGAGACTCCAGGGAAGAATGAGTATTTTGGCAGAAACGGTGTCAAGAGAACTTCTTTTGTGCTGGTGGGGTGATGCGGTTCTGATTGCTTCTCTGCTGATGGATCCTGGGTGTGACTAAGAGAATGGGGTGTGTATTTTTGCCGAAGGAGCTGGTGGTTACCTAATCTTTCATCAAGTGTATTGAGCATCTATTTGTATTAATAATAATATTTTACATGGGTCTGATATTTTGCAGCTTATAAAGTATTTCACATCACGTGTTTTATCTTACTTTGTGTGAGGCAGACTAGCACACGGGGGAAAGCTTTAGAACCCGAAGGGCAGGGTTCAAATCCTGTCCTTACTAGCTGTGTGATCTTGGGAAAGTTACTTGACCTCTCTGAGCTTTGCTTTCCTCTTCTGTAAAAGGGAGATAGAGACAGTGCCTGGTTTCATAGAGTTATGAGAATCACAAGAGTTAAGAGATGTATAGGACTTAGTAAAACGCCTAGCATGTGGAATGACTGAGTTAATGTTAGCTATTATCATGTAATTGTTATCACCACCAATATTATTATTAATAATTGTTTTCCTGCATCAAAGTAAGGTAGATATGGTAACAGGAATTTCACCCTTATTTTAAAGATGGGGTAACTGAGGCTCAGAGGAGAAAAGCGATTTGCTCAAGACTTAGAATCCAGCCAGAGGCAGACCAGAGCTGAGACCCACAGTATCTCACACGCCGGCAATATGTTAGTGGGGTCCGAGTGGACCCGCTACCGCAGGCTGGTTTCGTTAGCCCCGGCCTCATCAGAATGCGGCTAATAAGCTCAGCTCCCAGCAACAACTTTCAAACCAGAAAATTTAATTTTCTATGGAAAATGAAGTCTGGACATGTACTTTCAAGAGAAGACACGTTCTCTGAGGTGTAGATGTTTGTAAACTAGGAAGGAAGAGAGGCTTTTTGCAAACTAGTGCTTGAGCTGTTATAAATTCTCCTAATTCTCAGGCTGAACGAACACTTCTTTTAAATAACAAATGCATTCCATACTCACATATTGATATTATTTTAGAATATTCATAAAGCTGTTTTAATATAGTCCATGGATGAGTGGTTTTATCTTTAAACATGATCAGTTTTTTAACTGATATCTTTAAAAATTATCAGCCTAGCAGAAAATGTGACAGAACAATAAACGTTATTGATTACTTACTTTGCAGGGAGTTGTTATGAACTCTAGTTGGGTAAGCTGTGTATGAAGACTCAGTACCTCTCTTCTGGAGGTTTGCAATTCTGCAGAAAGGATAGGAAACTTACATAGATAACCAAAACCAGGAGGCGGTACGTCTTAAGCACCAAGCAGCCAGTTGAAGATGGATAGCAAACACCGCGGATTTGGATGTTTCAAGAAGATTCCCAGATGTAAGGGAACCTCCTCACCGATTGGAGTGGTCCCACCAGAACAGGGGAAGATGATGGACTAAAGGAAACATTAGAGACAGGAACCACAGGTAGGATGAAGTAGGTGTGTTTGTTTTTACTTTTTAGCAAATTATTATTGCGTTAACAACCTGGGCTTCTTGTAGGCAGAATAATTAACCCCAGTCTTTTGAGGGGAGATGCCATCAGCCTGAGTAAAAGTTGGTGAGCACATGGCAGGTTCATCATCTTTGCAGGCAGAGCGTTTTCGGTCCTGTCGTCATGCTGCCGCTGTGGCAAAGCTGTGCCGGGGCATGTCACCGGTCCTCTCTGTTTTGTGACTCAGTTGCATGTCAGTGTCTGTGGCCCAGGTGACAGCTCTTCGCTGTGCCTTACTTCTGTTGTCCTTTGCTCACAGCACTGGGAGACCAAGAAAATCCGGCAGGCACACAGCAGCGTGTTCTATGGGAAAGCTCTAATCGGTGTTTAATAGGTACTCCGAGTTCAAGGATAAAATATATTAACCTTTGCCTTGTGTTTTGATAGTTGGCTGTCTGATCCAGTCTCTGTGAATAATGGCATCGTCGCAGTTTCTGGAAAATCCTGATGCAGTGTTGGTATATGCTTCTAAAGAAGCATTGGTAGGGAAATAATTTGGATTTAGTGGAGACGGTGCCCGTCAATCCAATCGAAATATTCTGCAAACTGATTTTAGCATGAGTATTTCTACAGATTAAAACCGGCAACCTCTTACCCCTTGGTAAGCTTAATTATGAAGGCAATTTTTAAATGTGCAACACCAGGAAAGCAATATAAGCCACTCAAGGCAAATATATATCTTAGTAGACCTGTGGAGTCTTGGTGGCAGGTTGGTTCTCGTTTGTTAACCTTTAAAGTAACTGTGTGTGGCAATGGTTAATAGTACTAATGTCTGCAGGGAGGTAGTAGGGAAAAGAACTGTGGAGTCTTGGCTTCATGCTCTGTATTCTTGTCCTATCCTGGGTGGTATTATGTCTTTGGGCAAATCTTTCATTGTTGTCTTCCTATGTTTCATTTTCCCCCCTTTATAATATTCCCCCTTTCCCTCATCTTCTCTTCCCTGTATACATGAGGACTCTTCCGATTGCAAGTGACAGAAAACCCCAAGTGGCTGAAGTAAATGGATAATTTATTGGGTCATATAATTAAAGGGTCCAAGGCAAGTTTCTGGCTTCAGGTATGGCTTGATCCAGGGACTCAGGACTCAGTGTCTCCTTCTGTGTGTGTGTGTGTGTGCGCTTTCTCTACAAAGGGGCCAGGAGGAGCCTAAGTATGGAGGGAGCATCAGTGAGTTGAGCATCTTGGCTGATATATGGACAGAAGAGCAGGGAGATGAGTCCCTGATAAGCAGGTTTAGAGTCTGATCATAAAGAGGAGGGTCTGACCAAGTGCCAGGGTTTGCTGTCGGAATTTAATTCAGAAGGTGTTCAGGCCCCGTTGAAGGGTTGAGGAATAGACTGAGATGGAAGATACTTCCGAGAGAATAACCTATAGCAGTGAATAGGATGAAACAAAGACTGGAGTAATACTATACCAATCTGCTTGAGATTATAACAAGAGCCACGGCGAGGCAGGTGACTTTAGAATGAAGTGATAAATGGGAGAAAATGCAAGACCCCATTAGTTAAAGGATTGCTGTGGAATCCAGTAGAACCTAGACATCTATTGGGATCACTGATACTGCACGCCAAATCAAGTCCAACACACAGAGGAAACACTGGATGAGGTACCGTTCTACCTGGAGAAGATCTCAGTCCATATTCTAAATACTGAAATGTCATTAAGAGTCTGTGTGGTGTTGGGTTCTACTCTGTAAGTTTAAATTCAGAAAGGCTGTGGTTTTCTCTTTGCAAAATCAGAGAGTGCTGTACAGTATCTTTCATCCCTTCATTTAGTATTAGCATACCGAGCACTTGCTGAGTAACACATAGCTGGCATTCCTTACACGCTACAAAATAAAACAGATGTGGCCCCTGACCTCATGGGAGCCGATAGTCTTCCAAAGTCAACCCTCAAGTTCACCCAAAGTAGTTCACCTTGAATTTGAAGGTTTGAACTCATACGAGGATTGTTTCTAGGAAAAACAACTGGAAAATGTAACCGATCACCCTGATCGACTCCAAACTCCTTCTCTCCACATTTACTATGTGTTTCTATGTTTTTTTAAATAAAAATTATTCCCTGGAATCTTTTGTTCTTGATTTATGGCAAAGCTCTATAATGACTATTTCAAAAATGACTTAATAAGTAAGCAGTCTTGCTGCTGTTCTAACATGTCAATAGATCACTAAAGTGTCATTTGTTAAACCACTTTGGTCCCTAAAAACCCTTTTTTTGTTTTTCCCCAGAGTGGCCGTTGAGCCACCTGGCACCAGCCTAGTTCTGTGCTCCCGTTGCCCTATGTGCTTTTGCCCAGTGTGGGTTATTATTAATCATTTCTTCGCAGAGTATCAGCCAAGACTTATCACGAGGCGGTAATGGTAAAAGTTCACGAAGATGAAATGCTCTAATTCGGGAGCAAAGATGAGGAGTGAGCACTTTTCAAAGCAGACTGAGGGCTAGCATGTGACAGCTGGTTCTCCTTAGCTGCTTCTGTATGATTTGAAACACTATTTGTTTAATTTGGAACAATATATTTTCTCTGCGTGTATTTTAAGATTTCACATTTATTCGTTTAACAGCCGATTTTGTTGACCTGGTAACTGATGAAAACCCCCAGGAAACAGAACCCCTCACGACTGAAGCAGCGGAAGGCCATGGCACTTAGAACGTTGGTATCGTTCTCTGGCTCTTGTGATGCCAGGCAGCTCCCTGAGAGCGAGCACAGACACCTCATCTGGGAGATTTTCATGGTGTCTTTTCCGATTACAAACACGATACTTGCTCATTGCTGTAAACTAAAATAAAACTTTAAGGCTCACCCCGCCACTGGCTTACTAAATGGACCCCCTCGTGGCCAAAGGAATATCCTAAAACTAAATTGTCTGCCAGGAGGAGGGAGGTCAGACGTGACTTATCATGCTCCCCTCCCTTCTTGGGGACATCCTTTGTGACCCATCAACAGGCGTAAGGGTATGCAAGACACACCTACAGGTCTTCAATTTACACAACAAATCTATATCCGGTGGCTCATCTCTGATAACAGCTCCTTATGTTGAAACATTCCAAGCCTTTAGACAAGGCTTCATGTCTTTAACCAATTACAAGCCAAAGAATCTTTAAACCCACCTCTAACCTGTAAGCCCTCCCCGCTTCTAGATGTCCCACCTTTTTGGGCCAAACCAATGTATGCCCCCCACATATTGATTAATGACTTTACCTGTAACCCTTGCCTCGCTGAAATGTATACAACCAAACTGTAACCCAGCCCCATCGAGTCCACTTGCCCAAGGCCTCTTGGGTAGTGGCTCCGGGTCATGGTCCTCAAATTTGGCTCAGAATAAATCTCTTTAAAATTATTTTACAGAGTTTGGCTTTTTTTTTTTTCCATTGACATTGCAGATACTTTGGAAAACACAGAAAAATATAAGGTCAGAAATTACAATCATCCATGGTTATAGTTTAGCTGATGTCTTTTTAAAAAAATTACCACCTAAAAAGCCTTCATAAAAGTGTGAGGGTTTTCTATCATTTCCCAATAAAGGTTAAAAACCACAGCAGCAGCATAAAGAAATAAGCCTATGCTAGGGTTTGCATGCATTTCCTGACTCTCCTTTCCATGTTGTACTGGAAATAAAGTTCTCTATCCAGGGAAAACCCTGCTAAGTGGGAGGGCAGCCTCTATTGTCTGTCTGTCTTTGTCTTCCACTCTCTGATGCTCGAGGAGAGGAGCATATCATTGTGATATGATGGTATCTGGGAAGTCGAATACAATTTGTTTGCAATAAAGGCGTGTGCAGATGAACAGAGGGAGGGAGGCGAGAGTGGTGGGTAGGAAGCTCCAGGTTCCCCGAGAATGATATCAGTGCCGATGCACTTCTTGTTCAAGGGACATGGTGAAATCTCACCTCATTCCTTTTGCTTATAGACTGTGGAAGAGAATTGTTCTGCAACCTAGAAGGTTCTTTATGCCATATTTCACTGTCTCAGACCCTAAGAAGCCCAGCCCTCAAGACTGTATAGTGTCATAGTGAGTACTGATAGTTATCCGGAGTGACTCTTGTCTCCCGTGGTCACTTCTGAGCTCCGTGGTGTTGGAGTGAACGTGGACCTGATTATGGAAGAGCCAACAGTGTCTCCCTCTAAGTAGAACCAAAGCCGAGACCTTGCTTTACTTCCCACGTGCTGAATAAGGCTTGGAATCAAGGCCATTTCATCCCTCTGCAGAACTGACCCGGTAAGAAGGAGGTCTACCATATTCTCAAAGTTTTCCAGGGAATCAGAGTCTCATAATCCCTGCTTTAAAAAAAAAAAAATCATCTGCTAAGATATGGGCGGAGACGCCCGTACGTCTCCATCTGTCTTTCCGACCAGGAAGCCATGGGGAGGCGGAGAAGATTACCGTTCATCTGTTTTCTCCCATTCCTGGGCATTTCAGATCCGCTCTTCTACAGGGAACCTTCTTAAAGCCTGAGTCTAAAGGCCTAAGGCAGGATCTTCTCCACCATCCCCACCCCAAGCTGCACCTCAAAGCGGACAATTCAGAGACCCTAGAGAATGAAGCCGTGTTCATCCGTGTGCACGGGCCTGGAATTACGCATGCTGCCACGTGAGTGGGAGACTGTCTCAGAGTAGCCCGGCAAACAGCACCTGTCCTCCTGTCCGTTGCTTTCAGGACTTTGCCTAGTGCCTCCCTCCTGCACTAGGTCCTAAATGCATAGCGCCCCTGTCTTGGAGTGCTCGTTCCACTCTTCCTTGCGTAACCTCCGCTGGTGCTGGAGCTCTTGGCTCAAGTACCACCTCCTCAGGGAAGGCTGCCCTGATTTCTCCGGTGTTTGCTCCTTTATTTCAAGGTCCTTATCTCAGTTTGGAACTCTAATGCACGTGTGATTATTCGATTAGAATCCATCTTCTCCAGTGGACTGTAAGCTCATGAGAACAGAGGACATGAGTATACATACCCACTGTTTCAAAGAGTGCCTGGCACGCAGAATGAGCTCAGAAAACGCCTGAGTGAATAAACAAATGAATGACTAAGTAGACGGGTGGATGAATGCGTGAATAAGTGCATGAATTATAAATGTTTAGGTAAAGGTCTATTCATCTAAAAAAAGACTATTTGCACAATTTTGCTTTGTTTGATCATGTTGCACGTAAACCAACAATAGATTCTATCAGGGCATAAGGGATAGGGAAAAAAAAAAAAGTACCAAAGAATAGAGAGGTGGGAGAGGGATTCATGAAGCTTCTTAAATTTTTAATCCTACTTTTAAAAGGTACAGTCAGATACGTTCTCAAGCTGTTTCTGCATTTTTAACGAAGGTAACGTTGGAATATTCAGCACTGAATGTGACCTGCAGGATCTCTGGTTTGATATTGGAGGCCACCGGATAATTTCATATTCTCTGCTCCTTCCAGATTTCCAGGAAGAGTCAGAGCCTCATACTTTTTACTTGAAAGGCCAATACACATTCCCTATAAACCTCCCAAATGTGTGAAATAATTACCCAGGAGACAAAAGAAAGGGACTCCTGCAGCCAGATATTCATCCAAGAATCTACGTGAGGCATTGTTCTGTAGTGGGTCAGGTTAGGACTTGTTCCCCCTTTCGAAATATATTTCAAGATGCATTATTAAAATGTACCATAAGGCTTCTTTGTGTAGAATATCGAAAAATAGGACTTTAGATGGGGCAGACACCTCTAGTACCCCAAGTTTTTTCTTTCTTTGAAATATCCCTTCTTTGAAAAATAAAAGTAGGCCATGGAGAGAAAGGCCTGATGTGAATTTCTTCTAATAGCCCCAAACTCTTCTTTCAAATTACTACAAAAGCAATTCAGCATTTTTTTAGTGCCAGATTGATGGGGGGAAAAAGTGCATATTAAGCTTTCTGTATTAATTAAAGGCAGTGAGGAAGGAGTCATCCTAGCTCAAGTTTATAAAAACAAATAATGCTTGGAAACGAGCTTGTAGTATAAAACCGGATAATACCGCGTGTTAATCCAGCTTGCCTTCATGTTGGCTATCGTTGCTGTGTTAAAACAACTAATTACCAGTGGGCTGCAAGATTCGGAATGTGATTTCGAGTTAGACTTGGAAAAACATTCAAGAAATCTCTCCAGAGAAACAATTTTGCTTTTGTCCCATGAGACAAACAGGATGAACTAATAGATCATCCTTGGCTCTAATTCGTAACCTTGTTCACAGCCAAGCTCATTTATACCAGGTGAATGATGATCTGGGTCGCCACCAGAAGTAGCTGGAACAATGGAAACTTTTACAGAGTTTCAGAAAAAATATGTACTGGACGACTTTCTCCTACCCAGAGTGCCCTGGGCTTTGAGGGAGAACCAATCGCAGCCATCTGGTGACACAGCGAAGGGAATCGTTCTTTGTAAAGTCAGGACAGGAGGAGGAAAAATAGAAAGAGCTGGGAAAAAGATGGTATTTGGAATTTTAATCCCTCTTCATACATCTAGTATTTCTTAGCTATCCTTCCAAAGGTAGAGTGCCCTTGAGTTTTATTTGGATGATTTATTCCTGTTGGGAACTTCTCAGTTATCTTAAGGATGTGGAAATTTCTCCTTCCTTCCTCCCTCCCGCCCACCCTTCCATCCCAGCCGCCGTCCGCCCGCCCACATCGTCCCTTACCGTCCCATCCCCTCCCCTTCTTTTCTTTTCTTTTCTTTTTGGGAAAAATTAGTCCATCTGAGTTTTCCCAAGAAAGTGACCCACTACAATTTCAGGGTGGGAAGCCGTAAACTGTGATCCCCTTTTGGGCATGGTTTTTTTTTTTCCCAGCACAGACTGTGATTAAAGTGGAGTAAGTGCTTTATTCCGTGAAATGTGCAGATAACAAAGGAAGAAGTACTTGTTTCAAAGTTTCTTTCTTCTTCCTGCTCCATCCTCTTCTCCTTGTCTTTTCTCTCTACCTCCCTCCCTCCCTCCCTCCCTCTCTCTCTCTCTCTCTCTAAGGAGACAGTGTGGTACTAAGGGGACCAGTCTCTGTGGATTTATCATAGATGTCAAATAGGCTTCATCATGAGTGCCACTTCTAGAAGATTCATCACGACTTTCTGGACAGCTGTGCTATGAAGGATTCTAAGGCTCAGTCTAGGTTCAGCGCAGAAGTGAGATGTGACCAAATAATGATGTCTCTTAAGGGCATGTGCCACGTACATTTGCTCACCCTGCTGTAGAGCATACGAGACTCATCCTGATTCTCCAAGACTATTTAAGTCTTGAGTTAAATGGAGTCCTCACAGCTAAGCTATGCTTGTGAAGTCAGACTCATTGCCCTGAGATGGGAAATGCCAAGTGTTAGAGATAATCAGAACAGATAAAGTTGCCTTTTGGAAAATTCTAAATTAGGTACATAAATGTTCAGCATACAATATGAAATAGCTTTTCTTGTTTATATTTAGGAATAGGTATAACTTGTCTTTCACTCAAACCACATAGTTTATTACTTTCTATCTGAGTGTAATTGTCAATTTAAAGCAGTACTTGAGGGTACACTAAGGTTTTACAAATAATGCCCCATGTCTGGAGTTTTGGGAAATACTCTGCTCGACCCTGCCAGTGTAGATAAAATAGAATTCTACACCATTTGGAAGGCAGACTAATCTGTGTTCGTAATGGAGATGAGTTGGTCTCCGCAGGGCATGTCTGAAGTCAGCAACATCCGTTCAGTCCCCAGCTATACACCCCACTCAGCTGTCAGGAATTAGGAGAGGTGACTCTGCAGTGCATCTGAACTCAAGCCACCACAGAGAAGATGTCCTCAAAGAATTTTATAAGCAAAACATATCTCACTGTTGAGTAGTTGAAACTAGACTCTTTTCCGATACCTGTCTTGATTGTTCCAATTCCTCGTTCAAGTTCATTACTGGATTACAGACCTCAATTCAGCTGGACTGGTGATGAGGAAACTCAATACTGATGACGCTGCTACTTACTCCTAAGATTAAGGACCACATTTGAAGCTGGGGCAGAGAACAGGATTATGACATGTAGCGCCCCCTGGGATCTGCCCAGGCTATTTGTGCTGGGTATAAAATAAGACTGTAATCTTTGCTTTGTCCTCAGTGTATTCCCAGCACATAGAATACCTACACATGTAAATAATAAGAGCTTGCTAGGTAGTTGCTGAATGCATTAATGCATGTCATCATAAATGCACGTTGCTGATGTTGGCAGAAGCCGTGAGCTTGGCTGCATCCTCAGCGACTCAACCTTCTTGCATGTGCTGAGGCTGTTATGTTACACATGCCTTCTGCTCTGCACTTCAAGGCTTTCCCTTACCGGCACAGGGAGCAGCCCTGGAATACTGAGAAGTTACTGACTCTAGGACTAGCCTTCAGCCAATGACAAGTGGGAGCTGAAGAATACATCACCCGGCTTCCCTCCTCTGATGTGAGGAAACTGAGACATGTACCATGTGTCTTCCAGGGGCCTCCGACAGGACTGAGCCCCAGTTGCTTGAAGCAGGAACATGCTGATGAATATTCCTTGCAGGAGCTTTCTTCTCTCCCTGTCTACTTCCTCCTCTTCCCTAATGGTGCTTCTGGGACTATCTCTCGGAGAATCCATCTACAATGAGATTCTTGTCTCACGATCTGCTCCGGGGAAACCCAGTCTAAGGCACTGAAAATAGAGCAGTAAGGAGAGAGCATGCGAGGTTCAGCAAATCTGCTGCTACAACCAGGAAAACAATACGGTGCAGCGATCGGTGAGTGAAGGTTCTCATTTTGGCACGTTGAGGATGGTGTGCTGCTTCATAAGAGGAAAAAGAAATTATTCATGTCAAAGTCAAGTAATACCGATCTTCTAAGAATCCTAATACAGGGTGGACTTGGCTAATTATAATTTATAAACATGTGTTCTCTGCCCTGTCAATTCAATACGTAGAGGCTGACGTTTTGGGTCCACCCAACAACCGTTCCAGCCAGGTTAATTATGGTAACTCAGTCCCCTCTGGATACACAGGAATGGATACTTGAGCAAAGGCAGGCCTCCCCTCTTTGCTTATTTTGAGCTTTTCTGGTTCTAAGATGGAAATCATTTTTTTTTATCTTTTAATTTAATTTAATTTAATTTATTTTTTATTTCAGCATATTATCGGGGTACAAATATTACGGTTACATATATTGCCCTTTCTCCCCTTCCCCCTCAAGTCAGAGCTTCAAGCATGACCATCCCCCAAACATTGCACATCTCACTTATTATGTTTTTATAGACCCATCCCCTCCTCCCCCCTCCCACCCGCCCGACACCCGATAAATGTTATTCCTATATGTCCACTTAGGTGTTGATCCGTGAATACCAATTTGCTGGTGAGTCCATGTAGTGCTTGTTTTTCCATTCTTGAGATACTTCACTTAGTAGAATGGGTTCCAGCTCTATCCAGGAAAATACAAGAGGTGCTAGATCACCGTTGTTTCTTAAAGCTGAATAGTACTCCATGGTGTACACAGACCACATTTTGTTAATTCAGTCATGTATTGATGGGCACCTGGGTTGTTTCCACAACTTTGCAATTGTGAACTGTGCTGCCATAAACATTTGAGTGCAGGTGTCTTTTTCATGGAGTGACTTTTGTTCTTTTGGGTAGATGCCCAGTAGTGGAATTGCAAGATCAAATGGTAGATCTACATGTATCACTTTAAGGTATCTCCATATTGCTTTCCACAGAGGCTGAACTAGTTTGCAGTCCCACCAGCAGTGTAGGAGTGTTCCTATCTCTCCGCATCCACGCCAACATTTATTGTTTGGGGACTTTTTGATAAAGGCCATTCTTACCA